>PDHQ01000246.1:0-51860 GCA_003339415.1 Ophiocordyceps camponoti-saundersi (nom. inval.) | reverse complement strand
GCCTTGTACCGCTATTACGTTACGTGGTGGGGTAGGTCGGAAAATGCCTTAGTAATTCGGTACGTACCGCTAAATCTAGGAGTGTCGTGTCTAATAGGAATAGGTGCCGTGGCAAATATGAATACTCAGATGTAGACAGATGGCTCAGAGGCCTTTTAGTTTCTACACAATCAACCGAGCTTTGCTACCCATGTGTGGGTCCTCTTGTGTTTTGCTTGTTTTGTGGCTACATGAGGCCATCTTTGGCAGTCAGGTGACGAGGCCATTCATCTACCGACTAGGTAGGTAGTAGGTACTTGTAGGCTACTTCGATACGTCTTTACCGGGCCCGGCGAAAAAAAATTCCGACGAATTTAGATGCCTTCTATTAATTAATAGATGCTCTTTAAAAGGGGCCATCCGTCCGGTTTATACCGAGATTCTATAAACTACTTCCCTCCTACATTACCTGAGTTTTCGCCCCGCTATTAGTGCCTAGCGGAGACTACTACTAAAACACTACTAATACCTAATTCTAGCTTCGGCCTTACCCTTAATAATAATTACGATATTATCCTAGGCCCTAATCGTAGTATATATAACCGGCGTATCGCCTATAATACTTACTACTATAGCTTATAACGCTAAGGTAATCTTAGTTACCCTTTATAAAATAAAAATAATAAAGAGAACTTTTAAAAAGGAGGGTAATCGCGGCTTTAGGAAAATTTTACTTACTAATAATAATTTCGTAATTTTTATTTATATAATTAGCCTCGCGCTAGTATTTACGAAGCTTCGCTAAAAATACGCTATTAAAAAGAATATTATATAAGCTATTATTATTATTTTTAATAATATTATCTTTTTTTTAAGGAATACGCTAAAGCTTATATTAGCTATTTTACTAATATTATTAAAAATACGCTTTAATAAGTTATAAGCTTTAACGCGCTATATATTATATATAACTATAATATTAATTAATAATTTAAAATTTTTACTTATAAGTAAGATAATATTATTAGCGCTTTCCTATTTTAAGCTAATATTATATTTAGCTTATTAGCTTTACCCTCTTAGCTATAGAAAAAAGCTAAAATAAATAAAATTATAATTACCGCTATTATTATTATAACTAAGGTAAAAGTATAGCTAATAAGGCTAAACTTTAAGGTTTTCCTTTATTTTAACTCCTTTATTATATAATATTAAACCCCCCTTTTTATAATTTATAAAGCTATAGCGGATATTATTAGCTAACTAATCTTAGATTTCCTTTTCGTAAGCGCTACTAAAATAAGGTTCTTAGTTATTATTACTAACTTTAACGCTTAAAAGCTTACTATTATAAATATAGCGAAGATTTATATTATTATTAGCTATAATAAGGTAGATACCCCTAAGAAGTAAGCTACTTATATTATTTTTAATATCTTAATAAACCTTTATAATTTCGTAAATAAAACTTTTATTTTAATAGCTAAGCTTATTAATAATAAGGCCGAAGCTTAGATAAAAGTTAAGCTTATAAGCTACTATTTATTAAATAACTAAGATTTATAAAATAAGCTTTTAGCGGCTATTTAAATTATCTCCTTTTTTTTTATAATTAAGCTTTTTTAATTTTTTAATATAAATAGCTTAGCTTATATAATTAATAAAACCTCCCCGCTTACTTAGTATATTAAATATTTTAACTAATATAAAGCTAAACCTTATATCTAACTAGCTTATTATAAAACTTATAAAAAGAAAAAATATAGTAAGTATAATAAGCTAATATAATATATTAATTACCTTAAAGCTTATATTTTTATATATAAGAAATATTTAGCGAGGCCTATTTAAAAAAATAAAGTCCTTAGCTACCTTACCTAAGCTTAGTAGAAGTAGATCCGTAAAATAGGCCTCGCCGCTTTCCTTACCCTCCGAAGCCTAGTAATAAACTTATTAAATAATAGTATACCCCTTAGCTAATAAGCTTAGTAATAAGCTTAGTAAGCTTATAATTTTACCTCGCTATTTATAAAAACTTATATTAATATTATAAAAATCGCTATAAATAAAAAGGTCTCTAAACTTAATTATAGTAAGCTTACTTTTAGCTTAGGCTTTAAGGATAACTTAGCTAGCTTAATAAGCTCCCCTTCTCCCTCCCCCGCTTTACTTATAACTAAAAAGTTTCTTAAAACTTTAATATTATTACCTTTAATATTTAGCTTTATTAGTACTAGCCCGAACGCTAACTTAATAGAATTTAAGATAGCGGATAAGGTTACTAAAAAAAACGCTATTATAACCCCCTTACCTAAAAGTAAAAAAAGCTATATTACTTATTATACTACTTATTTTTAATAACTTAAGTATATTATTAATAAATAAGTAATAAGGATTATTTAAAAATATTTTAAGCTAATATAGCTAAAAATAGCGCTATATATAATACCGCTTTATAATTTATTTTTACTAACGCTATAGATATAGTTTTTTTATAAAAGCTTTTTTATAATAATAACTTACCCTCCTAATATTAAACTAAGTTTTATATTAAGTTTAATTACTTTACTTTTATAGCGTTATAAACTAATAAAGCTAAGAAGCCTTAAGTTCTAATATATATCTGCTAAAGAAAGGGATATTAAGCTTACTTATAGCTTAAGCTTATTACCCGTAAAAATAGCTATAAGAACTTAATTTAAATTTAAGTTAATAAAACTATTTTCCTTAACGCTTATATTTAACTATATATCCGTTAATTATAAACTTTATAGATTTTCCTTAACTAATAGCTATATAAATATATTATAATTACTAAAAACTTTAACCTTAAGTATTATATATAATAATTATACCTCCCTTAAGGAGAATAAAATACCGGTATTATAACTTTAGCTAATTACGCTTACTAATATAAGCTTACTATTTTAAATAAGCTAAGCTAGCTTACTTATAATTATAGGAATATTTTAAACCTTATCTTTACTAATATCCCCCTTACTTTTAATATAGTTACTTATTACCTTTATATAAGCTTTAATTACGAAATTATTATTATAATATTAAAAAGCCTTCTTTTTAGTAACCCCTTTCTTTTATAATATATTTTTTAAAACTTACTTAAAAATATTATTAATTTTACCTTATAAGTAAAAGTAAGTATACCTACCCTCCCTTTTATTATAGTTATAATAGGTAACTTTAATAAGTTAGCGGAAGCCCTTATCTTACTTTTTAGATAAATAATAGAATCCGCTTATAAGCTAGCTAAGCTAAACTTTAGGCGGACTATATAGTAAACGCTTAAGTATATAAAGAAAGCGATAGCTATATAATAAGCCCGCTACTAAGGCCCTTAAATTACCCGCGCCCTTAACGCCTAGAGAGCCTTAAAAAAGGAGGTCCGTAAAGCGAAAAAGAAATATTATAAAGATATTATTACTAAAGCTTTATTAGATAAGGATATTTACTAAGTATTCGGCTAATATAAAAAGCGCTTATAATTTACCTTATTTTTTTTTATAAGTTAATAGTATACTTATTATTAAGCTTACTAAGAAAGCTATAATTTTCTAAAAATACTTTTTAGAAAGGTTTTTATAAAATAATAATTATTACTAAATTAATAATACTTACTTTATATAAATAATCTTTTAAAATAATAATCTTACGTAAGCTAAAATTATAAAAATAGTTTATAGCTTAAGTAATATAATTTTTAATATTAATAATATTATTATTAAAATATTAAAAGCTACGTAAACTTATATTATAATAGCTATTATTACGCTATATTAAAGCTACTTAACTTTAAGCTACTACCCCTTACCTTTTAAGAAAGCTTAGGTCGCCCTCCTTTTTAAGCTTAGGCGGGATATTAGTATAATTAAAAGCTAGCGCCTTATCGCTTTACTATTTTATTTTAGTAAAAGGCTTAAATATTTCCTTACCTACTATATTACTTAGAAATATATTTAATATAGCGTAATCTCCTTATAATATATAAGTACTTTATTTATAAAGTTATTTACTAATATTATTAGCTATTTTATTTATAATATTAAAGATATTTCTAATTAAGGTAAAATAGTTATTTTTATTATAGCTAATATATAAAGAATTTTTAATATAATTTTTTAAATCCGCCTCCTCTTATAAATATACTTATAAAGCTAGCTTAATAACTTACTTTACTAAGTAAACTCTTTTATAATAGGGAGGCTTACTAGCGTCCGCTTAAATAAGATAGTTATTTTAATAAACCCGCTTTTTTATAGCTTACCGTAAAGCTCCTTTATCTCCCTTATATTATATATACTTTATATTACCTTAGTTTACTAATTAGATAAGCTAAGTAGCCGCTTCACGTATATAGATAATTATAATATACTTATAATTAGTAAAAACTTAGAAAAAATTAGCTATAAGGCCTAATATTTACTTAATATTACTATTTATTAAAAATAATATAATAATATTAACTTTAACTTAGCTAAAACTAAAGTTATATATTTTATTAAGCGATAATAATTAATATTACCTAGCTTTTATTATAGCGGGCGCTAAATTACCTTACTAAAAACTATATATTAGCTAGGCTTTTAATTTAATAAACGCTTTAACTAAAAATATTATTATTAGACAGGCTGTCTATTACTAGTAATATAGGGGTCCTAAAAAGGAGTATATTATTATAATTACCCTCTCGTATATAATATATAGGGAGGGTAGCTATCTAAATACCTAATTAAACGTATAAAGTAATAATAAGGAATATAAAAAGTAAAGTAAGGAGTTATAAGATTAGAAGGATCTTATATAAAGGTTCTTTATAACTTAGGAAGGCCGTATAAAGGGATAAGGCTATAAGGATAATATAAGGCTATTAAGGTATTATAAGATACCTTAATATTTATAGTTTTTCTTTATAATATACCGTACGGCTTCCTTAGTAAGCGCTTAGTAATAATAGGTAATTATAGCGCTTATATAGTTAAGGTTATTATATAGCGAGAGCTATTATACGGTATAAAGTATTATATAAAGTTTACTCGTATAGGGAGATATTTATATAGCGGGTAAGAGAAGATTACTTATTAAGAGAGTAATCTATCGGCTTCGTACGCTCGAGATCGGTATCGTTTTAAAGCTTAAAGGTTTCGTACGTAGCAAAACTTATAAGCGTAGCTAAAAGTATAAGAGAGAGAAAGTACGAGGAAGGTAGCTAGTCGGTAGAAATTTTCAGGCTACCGTTTATAGCTAGTAAATCCTACTAATTATAAAAAGTGCCTTCCTCTTTTTTTTATACGAAAGAAAAAGTCTTCCTTTTTTTATCTTTTATAGTAATAGCTATAATAATACTATTACTATTATAATTATTATTATTATTAGTTATTACTATAGCTACTATCTTTTTATATAATAACGAAGAATAAGAAGAAGAAAAAAAAGAAGTTATATAATAATTATATCTATCGTTACGATTCTTAAGCGCTTTCCCTTTTTTAATAGGATTATTATTATTACCCTTAGGAGCGATAACGCTATCTACGCTAAGTTTTTTTAAGTAGCGATTAGCGTATATATTCTCTTCGTATAAGGTATCTTCGTAAATATAAGCTAATCGTATAGTAAAATAAGGAACGTTGCTACTTTTTAGCGACTTTTTATAATATAGCTTTACGCCTTCGCGCTAAAAAGACGGCCGTTAAGCTTATTTCTAAGGTTATACGCCGCCTTAGTTACTATTAGGCGGTAATAATTTAGTTAGCTAGTCGGTTCCTAGCGTAAGGCCCCTACGCCCGTCGCTACCTTTATTATAATAGCGGTCCGTTCTTAAGTTACTATTATATTCGTAGCTATTAGGGCGGGGCTTATAAGCCCTATATTTAGGATTCGAAGGGCCGGTATTATAATTACTTCCGGTTACTTAATAATAAGAACGAAGACGAGGACGAGGAAGAAGATAACGATAAAGATAACGAGGATAAGGATAAAGACAAAGACGAAGAAAATAATAACGAGGAGGAAGAAGAGGGGGCCGGGGAGGAGGAGGACGAGTCGGATAACGACTCTAACGAAAAAGAGGAAGATAATAAAGACGACGATAATAATAATAACGATAAACTTATCGTATTGCCGGCAGTCTATTCTCGCTATTATTAGGTAATATAAGGTAAAGGGCGGCGGCCGTTTTATTCTTTTCGTATAGCGTTAAATTTATAAGCTTAGGGGGCGGTAATAGTAGCGCGAGTTTTTCGATAACTACTTCTATCTTAATTATAATCTTATTCGTTATAACTAGTTATACGAGAGCGTTATTCGGGCCTTTCTTCGTTATAGCGTTTATTAAGTTATCTTTACTATTAATTTAGAATATTTTAATAATTTCCTTTTTTTCGTATAATTCGCATAAGGCTATAATATCGATTATAAGCCTCTTCTCCCTTATATTACTAAGCTTAACTAAATAGTCGTAAAAGGAGTATAAGTCCGTATAAAATATAAAAGGGATATCTAATAAAGAGAGACTATATATAATTTTCTAAAGCGTAGTATTAAGGGCGATATTATTATTAATTCCTTATATAATACTATATAATTTACTTATAAGTACGCTACGCGTTACTCTTTTATATTTTATTAAGGACTAATATATAATATTACTATAAATAAAGACTTTATTCTTTATATAAGCTACCTTTTTACTTAATATAATTATAAATCCTATTTATAAAAATAAGTTTTTATTATTTATAAATAAGCTATCGGTAAAAATTTAAAGCTTTATATAGGGGAGGTTAAGAGGAATAAAGTATAGTCCCCGGTTAGCGTTCTTAATCTACTATTATATACGGGCGTTTAGGGCGTTATAGTCTTCCTTCGTTAGTTTCTAAACTTAAGTAGCGGCCGAGAGGTTATACGCTACTTTAAGCTAATAGATTAATAAAATATACGCTCCTTATACGCGTTATAAAAAGTACGCTTACGGAGCGTCTTCTTTAGCTAAGTTAATAACTTATAGTGCCTTAGCTTATCCCTTTTATACGAAGAGAATATTATCGCTTTCGAAGGAAATTCGTCCGCTATTAAATTCAATTAGCGTCTTATATAAGAGGCGTATTTTTAGCTTCGCACGAAGGTTTTATTACTTAAGGGATTCTTCCTTAAGGGCCGAGAAAGTAGGAGAGATAAAGGAGAGGGTATCGTTAGTTTATATTCTTATAAGGCCGAAGGAATCCGGGCTAGTAAGTATAAAGAGAAGGTATAAATTATACGTCGAAGTTATTATTTTTAAGTTTATATAATAATACTTATAATACGTTTTAAACTAGTAAACGCTTAATTTTACTATTCTATATAACGGATAACGGATATATAAAATAGTACCTTCTAGGAAGCGGTCTTATATCTCCTTTAGTAATCGTACGAAAATTAGTTTTATTAGGCGGTTATGCGATTATATATACGCTTAGGTAATATCGTATAGCTCTCCGTATATATTATATAACTATATAAAAAAAAGGCTTAGAGTAAGGATTAGTCTCTAGCTTATTTATAAGATTATAAGTAATTAAGTAAGTATAGTAGCTTTATCGGTATTAGCGTAGCCTTATATAATAAGTTATAACTTTTTATATAGCTTTATAATCTTATTTTTAATTTCTTATATAAGCCTTATATAAAAGATACGTAGCTAGTAATATACGCTTATATATATAATCTACTAGTAGTTATATATACTAAGCTAGCTACTAAATATAGTATATAGGAAAGGGAGATAGGCTAGCTACTAATTATAAGATTATAGAATAGCTACTATAAAAGGTATAAGTATAAGTAAGAGTTTTTTAAAAATTAAAATAATAACTATAAAAGAATCTAAATTATTACCTAAAGGAATACTAAGCTAATTATATAGCTAGGAGCTTAAGGAAGATTTCTTAGTATAATCTTAAAAGTATTTACTTAAGGGGATTTTACGGTGATTTCCGAGTATATTAGTAAAATAGAGATTTCCTAGTACGCGGTAATTTCCTAACGTACGGGGATTTCCTAGTAAAATCCGGAGATTTCTAAAGGTATATTTTAATACTAGATCCTATTAGAAATTTTAGTAAAATCCTAAAAGTTATTATAGAGAAATCCTAAGAAGAAATTTTAGTAATTTCCTAAGCGTAAAAGTAATAAAGTTTCTAGGGGAAATCCGAGTAAAATCCTAAAGCGGGAAATCCTAGGAAATCCTAAGGAAATATTATAAAAGGTTAGGCGATTTATAAAGGTATTATTATATATCCTATATTAACTTACCGGGCCGGAAAAGAATTCTAATAGCCTTATTAACTCCCTATTTTACTCTAAAAACTATTATTATACTCGAAGGCTTTTTCTATATTAATTCTAATAACTATATTTATTTATAAATTAAGAAATATTATCGGGGATTTGCGTATAGAGCACTAAATTAATTTATATAAGGTAGGAAAGAAATAAAAAAATAAGATAAGAATAATAAAGGAGAATTATAATATATATTAGATATATATAGAAGAATATATATTACGGTAAAGGGTATTATAATATAAGGAAAGAAAAATAAGAATAATAGGGACGCGACGCGATATATAAACTAAAAGAATAAAATAAAGGAAAATATCTTACTATCCTTATTATATAAACTAGCGATAATATAAAAGCGAATACGGATAATCTTACCGTAACTAGCGTAAGAGATATAGTTTATAGCTTTAGGTATAATATACTTTGCGAAAATAGAGGCGTCTAAGATATTATAAATAGTAGTAAGGTTAACTATATTATAAATAGTTATACTTATCCTTAAGCGTATATTACGAGCAGTTTATAGTAAATAAGCTTTATATAGCTTTCTTATTATAGCCGATATTCTTTCTCTATTTATAGCGTATAGAGTATAGGATAAATAATATATAACTAATATTATATCGTAAAGATATTAAAAAATAATACTAAAAATATATTAATCTACGGGGTTCTTACCTAAGCTTAGTAAATATAATAGTTATTACTTATTAATAGTTAAATAACTTAGAGATCTATTACTTATTAATAGTTAAATAAATATAAAAATTATTACGTATTAATAGTTAAACGGTACGATACGTGCTCTTAGTATAAAGCGCGTTATTAACGTATTTCTTTATTATAGTTTATGCTAATATTATATAGAGAGTTAAGAAATACCTTAGTTTATTATTATATTAATAAAAAGGTCCGCGTTAATAAGTTTAATAATTATAATATATTTAGTATTATTAAAGGGTTCGATTAAGCTACTTATCTAACTATATAGCTTTTTAGCGATATTATTAGAAGCTATCTTAACTAAATTTAAGATATTAAAAACCGGAATATTACTAAAATTTAAGGTTATTTTATTTCCGATAATATCGCTTTAAGCTAAAAAGAGTATATAATTAATAGTAACGGCTAGAAGTAATATAATAATACCCTCGCTAAGTAGATACGTCTATTCTCTTATATAAATATATAAATCTTAATAGTTCTTTTTATAAAATTTTAGAATTTTACTAGAATTATTTAATACGGACTTTTTATTAATAAATATAGTAACCTTATCGATATTAAGCGATATATTCTTAAAAGCGGGAGTATTAAGTAAGATAAGTATAAGAATAGGGAAATCGATAATTTATTCGTTACTAATACCGAATATTTTCGCTATATAACTTAAGCTAAGGGAAATATTATATTTAGCGAGGTACTTATTAAAGTAAATTATTTAAATTAAAGCGATATTTATATTTTAGAATACTAAAGCTTACTTATTATAATATATTATAAAAAAAGTAAGAGAGTATTTAATAACTTAAACTAAACTATTATAATAAGTTATTAAGAAGTTATTATTAGCCTCCTTAATATTTTTAGCTTTTAAAACTTCTTAAAATTAAATAGTAATTTTAGAAACGGTTATAGGAGTTACGAGTTACTAAGAGGCGGAATAAGTTTACTTATTAAGGGTTTTAAAAACGCTTTATTAAGTTAGAGTAAGAGAAGTAATAGAACGCCTTACTAAGAATTTACTAAAAATAAGAGCTACTCCCTTAACCTTAGTTTTCTTTTTTATAGCTACTAATATTATTTTTTCTATTTTTCTAAGGTAGTTAGTATAAGAGATAATAGCTAGGATTCTCTTAATCTCCTCTAATTCTTCGGAGTTTTAGTAGATTTACCCGCTAACTAGGCCCTTAATATAATCCTTTATAATTTCTAATAGCGCGTACGCGCTATAATAGTTTTTTCTAGGTTAATCGGACTACGGAAAGATATTCTTTTTAATATTAGTAAGAGAGTATAAAAGCGTAAGGCGGGTATAGCTTCTTAACGAAGTAGCTAATATTTTAAAGGCTAAGCTAATAGTAAAAGAAGATATTACGGTAATTTATCGAGTAGAATATTTAAGCGCTATAACTTTAGAAACTTTAGGTAAAGAGTTATTAAAGCTAAAATATTTATTATCTAAAAGCGAGTACTTAAAATTATAATTCTTATCGTTAGGGAGTTATTTTTTATTAGCTTATCTTTTTACTTTCCTATTAATATAATAAATATAACCGTTTAATTTATTAAAAGATAGATCGTAGCTTTCTACTTAGAGTGCTTATTTCTAAGTAACGAATATTATATAGTTATTCGATTTCTAATCGTTAAATTTATAAGTAAGTAATTTAAACGAATACTAAAATTCGGTAAGGTTTCCGAATAGCTAAATAGCTCTCTTAAAGTTTTTAAAAATAAGTATAGGGGGAGTGCGAATTAGCTACTCGTAGAATAGCTTACGGTAAGTTCTATCGCGAGAACGATAAAGATTATTATAAGGCGGATTAATCTTAAGTATAAAAAAAGGAAAAATAAGAAAAAAATAAATAAAATTAAAAAATAAAAAGAAATAATTATAAGGGGAATAAATATAATATATAGGAAAGATATAATAAAAATAGGAAATATAAAGGGGGATAATAAAAGATAAATAAAAAAGAGAAAAGGTAAGAGAGAAAAGGTAGGAAAATAAAGGGAAATCTAATATAAATAATAATATATTAAGTTTATTATTTCCTAATAATTTTACGCGTTTATTACTAAGTAACTTATTTACCTTATTCTAATAGCTAGTACTTTTTAAGAGTATTTATATATTTTTTCCTAGTAATATTTAGCCGGGCTTCTAACTTATCTTTTTTTTTCTCGAATTCTTTAATTATCTTCTTTTATTAAAAGTCCTTTTTAGCTACTTACTAATTATTATTATTCGGGTATCTTTTCTAATATATAAGATACTCTATTTAAGTAGTACCTTATCCTCTTTTAACTTTTCTCCTATTAAGAATTTATTCGATCTTATAATTATTAATATTAAGCTTAGGGCTAAGTTATTCTTTTAAAGCGTCGGCTAATTAAAGTTATATAACTAATATAATAAGATAAATATTTATAAAATTATTAAGATTTAGTTAATAAGCTAGATAGCTAATTTATTCGATTATACGGAAAAGCTTAGTTTACTATTTTAAAAGCTTTACTATTTATTTATTAAGAATAGAATATTTTTTCCTAAGTTTTAGCTAAACTTAATCGCCGGGCTTAAACTTAAGCTTCCGATATTTCTTATTATAATATTATTTTATTATAGCTTAGGCGTAAGTAATAAAGATAACTACCTTATTTTTTAATATTTCCTAGAATCTAAGAGAAGCTTAATTACTTAGATAATAGAGATTATTATCTATCCGGAATTTAGTAAGTAACTTACTTAGCGTAATTTTAATAACTAAAGAGAAGGAGTTATTAAGAGAAAACTAAAAAGCTAGTAAGGCGTTAATTTATCGCTTTATTAGGAAGTTAATAGCGAAGAATCTAAGAGCGATTTCGATAATCTAATTTTATTTTTCGGATAAACTATCGGTTTATAAGTAATATATAGTTAATATAAGGAGTTTAATATTAAAAGTAAATTATAAAGTTTTTTAAAGCTTAGATATAAATTTCGGATCCTAATTAGAGATAATTTATTTTAGAAATCCTTAATTATAATAGGTAAGCTTATAATATAGCTACTAAGCTTATTTTTTAGTAGTAAAATAATCGTATTTAGAGGTTAAAATATATATCTTCGAGAACTTATTAGTAATAGTAAGAAGGGTATTATAGAACTTTCCTTCGGGTTTAAACTAAGGTAAGTTTTCTAAAAAAACTAAAAAAAGTCCGGTAATAAAATCTATTATAATTATATAAAAAGAAATCGCTAAGGAATAAATTAGAATTATTTCCCTAAGGGGAGGCTATTTATTAGTTTAATTATATTTATAAATATCGTATTTATCTACGAAATTATCGATCTTCTTTTTTAGTTAGGAAATAATAAAATTAAAGAAAAGTTTAGCTTATATATATTTTTAATTAGTATAAAATTTACGAAAATAATACTTAGAAATAATTTCTTTAATATAATTTTTAGGAATATAAAGTTATTATTAATTATTAATATTTTTAAGATATAATAAGCTATTTACTTAGATAAAAGCGAGTTTTTCCTAAAAATCTTTATTTTTAAGTTACTCTAAGATTTCGGATTATTATATATTAAGAAGATATTTTTCGGAAATCTTATATTAGAAGGCGTTATTAAGAATAGCCTTTAAGAAAATAAGTATATAGTCCTAGTTAATATAATCCTCTTAGATATCTTTAAGTTCTCCTTATCTTTTTTCCGGGATTATTTTTAAAAGGAGGCGTAAGAGAAAGTTTATAAAAATATTAAAAATACTTAAGATATATTAAACTTTAAAAAAATATTAACTTAGAAACTAAGAAGCGAAAATAAAATAATTATTACTCCTTATATTAATAATAAAAGGAGAGGTTTATTTTATAATTATTAAAATTATAGTATAATTTATAAAAATTATAATTTTCGGTTTCTAGGTTCTAATTAAATAAGTCCGGAGTTTATAATAAGCTTATATTAAGTAAAAAATCTTAAGTTTAGTTAGCTAGTATTTAGTTTTAGCTAGTTTAAAAGTATAACTAAGATAGTAGATAAGTTTAATAGATTACTAGGGCGGAGCTAAAGATAGTTTCTAAAATTCTTTATTATTAATATAGAAAAAATAAGCTATAAAACCGTTCTCCTAGGAGGTATTAATTTATAAAAAAAGTTAATAGTTAGGAAAGAACTAACTAAAAGTAATATTATTATAAAAGGTATTAGTAATATCGTTAAAATAGTTAGTTTTTTCCTTTATTAGGATAATTTTAGATTAAAAGGTAAAGGTATTTCTTTTCGGTTTAGTAATAGGTACTTTATTTTCCTATTTTTTTTAAAATATTATTATTTTATATTTCTAAAAAAAGTTAATTTTTTATATAAAATAGGGAATAAGATATCTTATTTATCTAACTAATTTAATTTACTACTTAAAACGTTATAAGGTATTAGGGAACTTAATATCTTATAAAGCTTTTACCTAAAATTAAGTATTTATTAATACGAATTTATTAATATAGTATTTTAATATTTTTATAGATAAGTAATAAAAAAATAATTTAGGAGTAAAAAGGGAAAGATTTATACTAATAAAAAGATTAAATATTATAATTAGATACTTAATATAATCTTTTAAAATATTAGAGAAGATTACTATATTATTAATATATCCGGTAGCGTATATTTTATATAGTCGGAGAATATAATCGACGAATCTTTATATATAGGTAGGAGAATTTTTATACCTTATAAAAGCGATTATAGCTCTCTTTAATCCGCGGTAAGAAGTAATCGTAAACCGCTCTTAGTAATCTAAATAAATAAGAAACTAATAAAAGAAGCTTTAAGTATTAATAGTAAAAATAACCTTTTTACCCGCTAACTTATAAATTATATCTTAAGGAAGAGGTATTAGATATATATTAGAAACGGCTATACTATTTAAAGCTTATAAGTTATTAATAATATATAGTTTACCTTTTCTTTAAATAATAAAATATAAGCTAGCGAAAAATAAAGCTTTAAGCGCCTATTTTATCTTACTTTATAAATATATATTATTATATTTTTTATTAAGGAAATCCTAATTAGGTTTATTTAGTAAATAGGGATATAAACTAAGTTTTTTCTTATACTAATTATCGATAAGGGGGATTTTTAGATACCGCTCGGGGGGTAGATTAATTAGCTTAGTATTTTCCTAAAATTTCGGAAAAAAATCGTAAAGTTATTTTACCTTTTTAGATAACTAAGGATTTAATATATAAATTTTAACGCTATATTCTCCTTCGATTTCTAAGATATTAAGTATCTTAGAGATACTTAACTAATAAGGTTAACTTAAGTCTAAGATATTAATAAAAGGTAAGTTAGTATTAGTTTCTTTAAATAATATTATTTAGTTTAAAAGAGAATTTAGCGTTAAATATTTATCGGAGTTATCTAAAGTATTTTTCTTAGTAATTTATTAAAAGATTATAAAAGAAAATTAATCGTTAAGATTTAGTATAATACTAACTTTTTCTTTTTATTTAAAAAAGATTAGTTTATTACTTAAGTTAAAAATAGTTAAATAGAAATAATTACGAATAATTAAACTTAAGAAGAAATAAAAGTTAGGGAAAAAAATAAGGTTATAATTCTTAGGAGGATTTTTAATTAATACTAGAATCGTGCCTATTAAAAGAGGAGGGATTATTATTACTAAAGCGGCTATTATACGTTTACGAATAGCTAGTCCTTTATAAGTAAAATAGTATTCGATATATATTCCTCTTTAAAGTTAAATCTAAAGCTTTTATCGAGAGTTAAGAATATCGATTTTATAAGGGATTAAGAATCCTTATCTTAATAAAACTCCGGTAGGAAGATATTCGATAACCTAAGCGCTAGCTTTAAAATTACTAATATAAAACTTATTATCGATTTTACCGATAATATATAAAGTAAAGGTAGCCTAATTATAAGTTAAGGCTAATCCGATATTATTTAAGCTATAAATTATTATTAGATTATAGTTAATATTATTAAACTTATTAAGTAAGTTTTTCCTAATAAGGGATTTATTTACTTTAATATTAATATATATTTTTATAATATTAGATAGTTTATTTTTACTAAATACTAAAATTTTCGTATAAGAAAAACGGGAAACTTATTCTAAAAGAAAATTAGTTATTTAAGGAGTAGCTTTAATAATAAAAAGGTTTTTAAGAAAGAGGTCTCTAATAATATCGAGAGGTTTTATCTTATATTTCTTAAGATCTAAAATAAGATAATATAAGTTATTAGCTAATTACTTATCTTTTTTAGCTTTAGATAATTTAAATAAGTTAGTTTTATTATCCGGATTATATTTTAAGATATTAAGGATTATATTATATATCTTGGAAAAGATTATAAAAACTCCGTTAGTATTAGGATCTTATTTAGTAAATTCGTAAGTAAGATTAATAAAAATAAGATTACCTTTTAAGCCTTCTTTATTTTTTTTTAGGAAAAGCTATTTTATTTTTACTTTAAACTTAATATTCTTATCGAAAGGTTTCCGGGTATTATTTATTAGCTTTCTAAGGAAATCGTTTAATCTATAATCTAGTTAGCGGTTTAGATTTCGTAAGGATTTCTCCTCGGAATTATTTACCTTATATTTACGTTAAGGTAACTTACCTAAAGCTATATACTAAATAATATCGTTTTATAAATTACTTTAAGTTCCTTTAATTAGCTTAGTTTAGAGGTTTAGAATAAGTTATTCGTATTTATATATTTAGTTATTTAAAATATTTTCGCTAGTTAGTTATCGGAAAGTTTCTTAGAGAAAGATATTAAGTTAGGAAAAGATAATTATTAGTATAGATTATTCGGGATAAAAAGCTACTTAAGCTATTTTTTTTATTTTAAATACCTATAATCGGAAATCTTTTTTAGTAAGTATATCTTAAAATATAAAGCTTTATTTTTATATAGTAAGAGTAATAATATTAAGTTAGATAGTAAACTTTTTCTAAAAAGCTTTTACTTATTCTTAGATTTCTAAACTAGGAAAAGTAAGTTCTAATCTAATTTAGGGGTTTAAATCTCCGGAATATTACTTTATAATATAACTTTAGAGAAAAGAGGGAATAAGTTATATAAGTTTATCTATATAATCCTTACTTTAAGCGGTAACCTATTTTAAAGCGTTTATAAATTAATTAATATTTTAGTAAACGATAATTTAATTAGTTTCTTTAATCTAATTAAAAGTAATATTAAAAATACTAGTAAGCTTAAATTATCTAATATTTTTAGCTTATAACTTAATTTATTATTTAGATAATTTTTATAAGTTTAATTAATTATATAATTATAAATTATTTTTTAGGTTAATATATCTAAAGTAATTTAGATTCTAAGGTATAATATTATAGAAGTAAAATACGTTATTAACTATCCGTGCTATTTTTTCCTTTTCCGCGGAAGGTAGAGGAGGTTTTCCGGAATTAAATAATATTATAGGAGGATTTAGAAAATACTACCTTTTCGAGGTATTCTTCCTTAAAGTAAACGGTTCTCCTTTTAAAGAGGATTCTTATAGCGTAAAAGTTTTCTTACCTTTATCCTAAGAGAAGGTTTCCTTTTTACCTTCTTCTTAAAAGGGGATTTAGGTATTTTCCTTACCTTCTTCCGGTAAAGTAAGCGGCTTACCTTTTCTTTTAGTATTACTTATAATTTAAAGGTATTCTTAAATAAGGGGTAGCTAGTTTTTTAAGGGAATTCTAAGTAAGTAAAGGGTACCGTTAAATATATATTTTAGTTAATTTACTTATTTAAATAGTTAATTATAATTTATTATAATATTTAAATTAGTTAAGAAAAGTTCGATTATAATAAGTAACTTAGTTTTTTAGGGATTATCTTAATATAGTAAATATTTTTAAACTAGCCTTATTTCCCCGTATTATAAAGGAGGAAATTTACTTTTAAAGGGGTAAGGTTTCTTTACTACTTTATAAGTATTAAAAGTATAAGCTTTTTCTTTCCTAGCTATAATTTTTTCCTCGATTACTTTAAGAAGTTTAGGGGTAAAGAAATAATATATAGCTAAGGTTAAGTAATAAACGTAATAAAGCTTTTTTCTAAGCTAAAAATCTACGCTTATAAAGTTTTATTAGTAAAAAACGTTTTAGGTCTAATTTACTACCTCGATAGCTAGAGATCTATAAGTTAGTAAAATAAAGAATTACTACTAGTTAATATACGCTTATATATATAATCTACTAATAGTTATATATACTAAGCTAGCTATTAGATATAGTATATAGGAAAGGGAGATAAGCTAGCTACCGATCGTAAGATTATAAAATAGCTATTATAAAAAATATAAATATAAGTAAAAGTTTTTTAAGAATTAAAATAATAACTATAAAAGAATTTAAATTATTACTTAAAGGAATACTAAGCTAATTATATAGCTAGGAGCTTAAGGAAGATTTCCTAATATAATCCTAAAAATATTTACCTAAAGGGATTTTACGGTAATTTCCGAGTATATTAGTAAAATAGAGATTTCCTAATATACGGTAATTTCCTAATATACGGGGATTTCCTAGTAAAATCCGGAGATTTCTAGAGGTATATTTTAATACTAAATCTTATTAGAAATCTTAGTAAAATCCTAAAAGTTATTATAAAGAAATCCTAAGAGGAAATCCTAATAATTTCCTAAGCGTAAAGGTAATAAAGTTTCTAAGGGAAATCTAAGTAAAATCCTAAGGCGGGAAATCCTAGGAAATCTTAAGGAAATATTATAAAAGGTTAGGCAATTTATAGGGGTGTTATTACACGTCCCGTATTAGCTAGCTATACTTAGCTAGGTTATATTATACGAAAATAAAAATATCTTAAGCGGCGAGGCTATCGATTTTAGCGCGGTTTAATTCTTCGAATAGGAGGCTAAGGGTTATAATAAATAATAATACTATCTTAATAAAGTTATACGGCGAGGGCAGTATCTTTCGTTTCTTTCTTTAAAAGGAAAGTAAGGGAGATAAATAAATTTACTATATAATTAGTAAAATCCTTATATCCCTATAAGTTATAACGCGGAATCTTAATAGTAAATCTCTTCGTATAAGTATTAGCTTCTTTCGTAAAAGCTTCGTTAGGCGGAAAATATAGCTTAATCTACGTTATTAATAATACTATTTTAATAAAGTTATATAGTAAGGGCAGTATCTTTCGTTTCTTTTTTTAAAAGGAAAGCGAGGGAGATAAATAAATTTACTATATAATTAGTAAAATCCTTATATCCTTATAAGCTATAACGCGGAATCTCGATAGTAAATCTCTTCGTATAAGTATTAGCTTTTTTCGTAAAAGCTTCGTTAGGCGGAAAATATAGCTTAATTTACGTTATACGAAACTTAATAAGGCTACTAAAAAGGTTTATAAAAATAGATTACCTTTTAATTACTAAAAGTTTATATAGTTTTATTTAGCTATAGCGTTCGCGCTAGACTATTACCTAGGAACGAAAGGGAAGTATAAGGTTCTTATATAAGTAAGGTCCGTTTCGTATAGTAAGTGCGCGGCTAATATCTCTCTTCGTATAAAGTTCCCGAATTACCTTTATTACTTTTCGAATTACGGTCGCCTATACGATAATATCTAGGGATAAGGGCGAGGTACCGTAAATATAAAAGTACGTACTAAAAATAAAAAATATAAGTATAAGGCTATTAAGTCCTATTATATTATTTAAGTATTTTACCGTAAGCTAAAAGATTATATCGTTATTAGCTTAGTTTCTAAGGTTTTCCTTAAGTATATTATATATATATTAAAGAGAGATATACGAGCGTTTAACTTTACTAACTACTTAATACGCCTTAATAGGCATTTCCTTATACGATAAACCGATAATTCGTATAGAAAAACGGAATTTATCCGAAGAGAAGTTTATATTAGAGTTATATATAATAATATCTAAAAGGCTTTAGTAAATAATAATCTAATAGTAGTAAAGGGCGTTTTATATATCTTAGGCAGAGAGTAATTATATAAAAATAATAGCTTAGAAAAATATAGCCTTATTAATAATATAAAAAGCGTTCTTATTACCTAATCGTATAATATCTATAATAATCTTATAATTAAAAAAAATATCGTTCTTAATTAAAAATTTAAATCGCTATAATAAAGAGTTATATATTTAGTATTAGTAATAAAATTTCTTTATTATATAAAGCGATATTTCGGAGACGTTACTATAACCTACGTTCCGAAATAAGTTATAAAAACGTTCTATATAAGGGTGCTTAAAGTAACGGTATAAATAGCGGAGCTATACCTTTATAAAGAAAAGGGCGGCTTCGCGCGGAAACGTATAAAAGAATAGATATCCCTATTTCTATACGATAGGGATCGTCTAACTATTCTTATATACGATAACGTTCCTAATATTATCGAAATATGCCCCTAGGCGATTTATATCTCTAAGGGAAAGAAGGAATAGCGTAAGGGTATTAAGAATATAATACCGTACGATACTAAGAGGGCTATTAATATTAATTATACTAATTAAGGTCGTAGCGGCTAAGCTACTAAACTTAATTATTACGGTGCTTAAGGTTTAATCGATCTACGTATTTAGATTCTCTTATATAAATACTTCGGCCTAGTCTTTACCGATAGTAAAGAAGTTCGTAGCGCTAATATCCTAAAGTTATCCTTAATATTTTATATAATAAGTATCTACGAGAAAAACTTAATTACTTAATTATATAGTCTGCTATATAAAGATATTTTCCCTTATAAATCGATATATAAGGGCACTTAAGAGGATAAATTAGGCAGCTTCCTTAGGAGCGTCCTTATCTTCCTTTTTATATAATAAGTTATTAAGGTTATTAATAATATTATATCCCTTATACTTAAGGAGGAAGGCTTTAAATTCGTTATCTATAAGGGGGTCTTTATCGAATTCTTCGTATAAAGTAAAGTACGCTTTTCTTACGCAGTTAAAATCCCCTTACTTATAATTTATTAACTAATACCCTTCTTTCTTATAAATAAAATAGCGCTTCTTCGTATAAGGTAATAAGTAGCGGTCCTTTTACCGGACTTATTTAAATTTACCCGTATAGAATTTTAGCTAGGGTAAATTTAGTCGTAAAAAGTTCGTATAATAACGTCGATTAATAAAAAACTAATTAGACGTTTTTTTATAGTTAAGGGCGACTTAAAGTAACGTGCGAAGAATAAAGAAAAACTCTTCGTATAAGGGCTTCGTAGAGAGAAATACCGGCTTAAGTTCCGGCACCTTATAGTAAGCTCTTATTATCGTAATATAAAGTTAAGTTTCCCCTTCGCTAAAAGCACGTTATATAAGTTATATTTTCTTAATTAATTCCTTAAAAACTTTTAGTATAGTTTTCTTTAAGTATTTCCTTTATATAAAAGTAAAAATTATACTAGTTTAATCGGCTTAATATTATATATAATTCGTTATTATATTAAAATATAAATTAAATATTCGATAAATCTTATCTTACCTTTTCTTAGGTCCTATATAATAAAGGTAATATAACTACGCTAAGCTTATAAAAATATCTAAAAAGATAGTATAATATTAATCTTTAGTAATATTAATTAATTAGCAGTATAATATAAAAAGCTTAGCTTTATTATATAAAATATTATATAGATAGCTTAAGTAATTCTAATCTTTTTACTAGCTTTTACTAAATATTATAACTTTCTTAGGAGTAATCGGGCTATTATAAATTAGTTATATAGGGGGAAGAATAAAGGCTAGGCTTTTTAAGATTATTATAAAAGCTATAAATAAGTTTAGTATTTCCTTCGCTTCGTATAGGGTTATATTAAGAGTTATACTAGGAGTTATACGGAGGGGAACCTTAATTAATAAGATAATTTTCTAAATAAGCTTTAAGGTAAGGGTTACTAAAGTTATCGAAAAAGTAGCCGAAATATAATTATATAAAGCTTTAATTACGGAGAAGAATTTCTTAACGAAGCTATTAGTTTATTATACGGTAACGCCTCGTTTTTTAAGAAGCTATAAGAAAGCCTTAAGAAACGGATAAGAAACCTATTTTACTTAATATTCGGTCTATCTATAAAAGTCTTCCTAAGCGCTTCCGGTAAGAAGAGAGCCCCTAATTTTTAAATATATTACTTTATATATAATCTTTCTTACGTATATTATAAATTTAATATTTAAAAGTCCGTTTATAATTTTTAGGTTAGTTTCCTAGAAATCTAAGCTAGTTTTTACTTACTACGTATAGACTAGAATAGTGCTTTTTTTAGCTATCTTTTTATATATAATTAAGTCGAGTTCCTAAGCCTAAGTTTAGGTTAGTTCCGAGGTTACCTAAGTCGGTTCGGGCTAGGTATATGCGGGCGTAAGCGCGTTTAAAGGTACTAAGAGTATATAAGAGTTCTTATTAGATAATAGGGTATATAAAGCTATCGTTATTATCCGAGGGGGTTCGGTATAAGGAAAAACTTATTTTCTTTCTTTATTATATAAGGTAGCTATTATATATACTACTAAGTTATATAAAAAGGTAAGGTTAAGTATAACGGACTATTAATTTTTTTATCCGTAATTATCTTTTCTATCTTAGCTAATTTATATATTATTTAATATATTAATTAGTATTAGATAGGCTATCTATTACTAGTAATATAGGGGTCTTAAAAAGGAGTATATTATTACGATTACTTTCTCGTATATAACGTACGGGGAGGGTAGCTATCTAAATACCTAATCGAATATATAAAGTAATAGTAAGGAATATAAAGAGTAGAGTAAGGAGTTATAAGATTAGAAGGATTTTATATAAAGGTTCCTTATAACTCGGGAAGGCTATACGAAGGGACGAGGCTATAGGGATAATATAAGGCTATTAAGGTATCGTAAGATACCTTAATAATTATATTTAAGAGAAAGCTATTAAAGCTAGGAAAATAGCTATATATATTAAGGGACTTAGTTAAGTTTAGCACGGGACTCCTTTTACCGCTACTTAGAAAGCTATTAAGGCTATTATTAAGATAAAAGCGCTATTTAAGGCGGAGATCTAATAGCTTAGTATTATAAGGCCTGCTAAGAAGAATAAAATAAGAAAAGTTTTTATAAGCTTTCGTAACTAAATAGCTAAACTATAAGTAATATTTAATTTTACTATATTAAGCTACTTATTAGTTTAGAAAATAATAAATATTCTAACTTTCTTTTAGGAGGCTAATATTCTTTTAGTTAAGGTTACCCTTAATAAAATATAGCTTAAGTATATAATATATATCTATAACTTTAACCTCTTATACTTATTAGCTATTAGGGCTTATTATAACTAATATACGCTTTAGGGATTATTACGCTAGCTAACTATATTATAAAAAACCTTTTCTCTTTACTTAGCTTTCCCCCGCCCTTTTCTAATACCCCTTTATTATAATAGCTTAAATAAAAGCCCTTACCTTTTAAAAAATAATATTATTTAAGATTTCTTTAATTAGTTAAAATAGCTTTTATTAACTAACTTTCTTATCTTTACTAATAGGTTTCGATATAACCCCTCGCCCCCTTAATAACTTAAAGTAATTATAAGCTTTAGCTTCTCCGTAAAAAAAATAATTTTATACTCGCTTAGGGCTATAAATAGCTATTATATATAGAAATATATAATATAAAAATCTAAGAAGCGTTAGAAAATTTACTAATAGCTATTAAAGTTATAAAAGCTAACGCTACTTCCCTCCCCTTATTATTATATATTTACTTTAATAACTAAGTAATTATTACTTAACTTAATAATATATTTATAAGCTTTTCCTAGTAAAAATAAATCTATTTCCTTTAAGCTATTTTTACTTATATAAGTAAAATTTTTATTA
Source organism: Ophiocordyceps camponoti-saundersi (nom. inval.) (assembly GCA_003339415.1). Lineage (NCBI taxonomy): Eukaryota > Fungi > Ascomycota > Sordariomycetes > Hypocreales > Ophiocordycipitaceae > Ophiocordyceps > Ophiocordyceps camponoti-saundersi. The sequence goes on along the minus strand of PDHQ01000246.1, from coordinate 28,924 downwards.
GATAAATCTCTAAATATAAGGATATTTTAAGTAATAAAATAGCTAACCGCCTTACTAATAAAAAGGTATTATATAGCCCCTTAAAATATAATAACCTTTTCCTAACTTAAGTTAGCTAAGATCTTTAACTATATAAAGCTATAGCTTTTACTTATTAGTAATAAAAGTACTAGCTTAATCGCTATAAGGAATATAAATTACTTATTATAATTAAGCTTATAGTAAAAATTAAGTTATTATTCTACTCTTAGCTATATAAGCTACTCGCTATATATTTTAGCTATAAGGATTTTACTAAATATTATAAATACTTTTATTATAATAATATTTAGCTTTTTTACTCTTATAATAAAAAGAAATCCCTAACTTATTTATTTTTTTATAAGAAAATTAAACTCCCCTTTTAGTAAGAATAATTATAGCTTAATATTATAAATATCCTAAGCTAATATTAGAAAATATTTATTATAAAAATAGCTAAGTTTTATTTTTTCGAGGATATCTATTTTAAGTAATTTCCTTAACGCCTTACCTTAATAGCTAATAAAAGCTTATTAATAACTATTAAGTTATTATAGCTTATAGCTAAGCTTTTATTTTTATAATAATAGAAAAAAAAATAATAATATAATATTAGCTTAAAATCTAATTTCTTAAAATTTAAATATAATATAAGTATTAATTTTAATAGCTTTAAATTAAGCTTTAGTAAATTTTAAACTTATTAATCTTTTACTTTCTTACTTAGCTTAATATTAGCGAACCTTATAAGTAACGAGCCCTTATACCCCCTTACCCTTAATATATTTAATATAATATTAGAGGGCTTAAATTTCTATAATATAGCTATTAATACCCGCTTACTTATATATATAGTTACGTAACTAGCACGTAAGGCGTTATACGGCGCCTTATGCCCCTCGGGAGGCGAAGGTCTTAGGGGCTCCGCCCCTAGGCTCTTCTATAGCGTTAAATATATATATACACATATATATACCGAGATTCCTATCAGTGCCTTTAGCCTGCTGTAGTCCGTAAGTCTTATTAGGAGGGACTCTCCATTGCACTAAAAGTTGGGGCACCCCAGCAAGTGCTTAATTGTCGGCTAACTACCTAGCTATATATGCCCTGAGCTGTCGTTTCTGACAAGTATCACACTTGCCGCGGGCCCCGGGGTTATGAGCTGCGTTGGTATCCGTACTTGGTACCTAGACTGTACGTAGTAGGATAGCTCATACTATGCGTCCGTACCTGGTAGCTGCGCTGAAGAGGCTTCTATGATGGAGGGGGGCAACAACGCTGATGAAGGTGATGATATGTGTGATTCTGATGATGCGTCTGCTAGGTCTGTGTGGCTAGGCCTATTGGAATGCACAAGGCATTGACCATTGCACTAAAAACTGAGGTACCTCATTGGTACTAGTCTTTGGGCTTATTCAGCCATATATGTGCCCTGGCCTGTCGTTTCTGACAAGGCCAGGAGGGCCGGCAGCACTGACTAGGTAATTATGGTGTTCTATCCCTTTAGGTGTGGTAACGCCGCCCTCAGGTCATCGTCTCCACGCTGCTGATTAAGCTTGCAGATACTAATTTCGACTTCGCTGTCGGGGCATGCGCAGTGATGCGTAAGGTAACGTTATGTAAATAGCAGAACTAGAGGTACTTCCTATATAGCGAGATCTCCTAGCAATTAAGTGTAGCTGCTGATTTATAGCGTCCTATTGGCGACGAACCCTGCAAGTGACCTGAGGGCGGCGTTACCACACCCAAAGGGATAGGGGAGGCTGCTCAGCAGCTTCAACATATCCGTACACCGAGGAAGCTTCGGTCATATGCTTCACTGTCCTAATCGTACACGCAAGCGTCGATCTTTGCCTCTACCAGGCACACGTTGGCACTTTGGAGGAAGATAGCTCCGTGCCCACAGTGCACTTTACCTCGGCCGCCTCCCAACAAATCCGCTTCACGCAGGTCTCATCACTCCCGACGTGCGTGCGCGGGCGGCTGCAATACAAGCTTCGCCTCATTCAGCCTCAGCAGGAAGCGTCACTCATCCCCCGACGTAGCAACCTCCGTTCCTTTGCACAATGTCATGCATCATCTATCGCCTCTTCCCGCCTAGTCTCCAAGTGTCCCGCCGGCTTGCGCCTGCTCGGTCGACGTCGTCACCTCTCTCGATCTGCGGCCTCGGCTCCTCCTTGTCCATGGCGGAGCCGTAGCTGTCCTCCTACTGCTGGACGCGACCGCTGTGAGCCTCTGAGCCCGAAAGCATCTGCGCGTCCATCAATAGCGTATCCGCTCCCTGATTCGATGATCTGGTATCTCCTTTACCCGCTGCGAGGGTGAGGACTTGATCTTTCAGCCCCCATTCTTTGCTTTTTGATCTCATCATCCCATCTGACACTGTTTTCCAGCTGAGTGCTTGCTAACTTCGCGCTGGTTCGTAGAACTACGGAGGCACCTGCTCTCCCTTCCTCGCATCCACTTTACAACGCCTTTGCCCGCTATGGCCGCTACGCTGCCCGTCATGTTATCGCGACGCTTCTTGTCTCTGCCACTGTGGCTACGGTCCTCATCTACCCCATTCCTTTCCTATTTACAAGCGACTTCGTCAATGGCGCCTCCAACTTACCGCGTCATGTCTGGACCGCTGCTCAGCCACTTCCATATGCCATCTCCGTGGAGCCAGACATCATTATGCGCTCCATCTGGGTGCACGCCAGCTATATGCAGGCGTTAAACACCGAGCTTCTTGTCTCGGCTCTGAACCTTCAAGATGACCTTCTCGGCATCACCAAGAACTTTAGCCCGGCCGGCGCTCGTCGCGCGCCTTCCCGGAGCAAACTACCTGAAGAGGACTTGTCCCTGACTCAACGCGATGCCATCCACGTCGCCAATGGTCTTACTCCACAGTCTTGGTTTTTCCATTCGCCCTTGCTGTATTGGGGCTGCTGTCGTGAACGCATCGTGGCCGACGATGACATCATCTCCACCATCAACAACAAGAAGAACCAGTCCACGTTTGCCAATGTTACCCTCCGTCATTCTATCGTCTTCAGCGGTAAGCGATTCGAGGAGCGTCGGCTTCTGGCGGCTGATTCTCTCGTCATAACCCTACTGCACCTTCAAAACTCTTCTGTTGGTCGGCAGTGGGAGAGGCGGGCTCTGGAACTGCCCCAGAAAGTGGGAGACAAATGGAACATATACCCCCCTGACGGTCGAGCTGCTTCTAGTCAGCTCTACGATTTCCAATTCCGGCCTATTTCTGCGCAGGACATAGCCAGCCTCGCCCTTGCCTATGGTCTTGCCCTAGTCTATTTTCTCACGAGCCTCTCCAAGCTGAGGGCTGTCAAGTCCAAAGTCGGTCTCATTGTTACCATTCTGGCGCAGATCATCTTTTCCATCATGTCCAGCTTTACGGTCTGTGCCATCTTCAATATCGACCTATCCCGTATTCCGCGGGCATCATATCCCCTGGTTGTTCTTGCTATGAGCCTCGAGCATATCTTTAGGCTTATCAATGCGGTCATCTTGACGCCTGTGGAGGACATTGTGAGCAATAGAATTGGCCAAGCATTCGCCGAGACTGCCCCGACGGCCATGTTCAGCACACTGCAAAACATACTCATTCTGACGGGTCTATCTCGCCTGGTGTCTCCAGGGGTCTCGGGATTTTGCGTATTCGCCGCCATTGCGATCGTCTTCGACTTCTTCTATCTCAATACCTTCTTTTTGGCTGTGTTAAGCGTCGACGTCCGCAGAATGGAGCTCGGCGACGCACTAGCCAAAGCATCCATGCGGCACAATCGTAATAAAAAATCAGAGCCCCGCGGGGGCCTACGTTCGTGGTGGGACCCGGTCTTGCAGGGCAGGATAGCAATGTCGACACGCATTGCGGGAACGATTGTCATGGTTGGCTTCGTTCTCATCGCGCAGTGGCACTTCTTCAGCGACGAAGGCTTGCTCGGGCAACTGGAGCGATTCTACAAAGATTTGGACGGGGAGCATGCTTCGAGTCAGCCGGGGTCGTCTTTACTTGATAGCGTTCACCAAGCGAGGAGCCCGACTTCATGGTTGCGGATACAGGATCACGAGACAGCCCGCGAGGTCATCAACATCATCAAGCCGTCTTCGCACAGCTACATAGCCCGCGTGTACGATCCGATCGTTTTTGTGTTGAAAAATTCGGATCGTGTGCCGCACAGCAAAGAGCCTACGCTTCTACCGGCAGCATATGATTTCGTCAAACATGAAATGATCCGTTTCTTTGTCGTTGTTGTCGTCGTCGTTGCGGCTCTCCGTTTGCTTACTAACTTTCTTCTCTGGGAGGACGAGGAGAATAATGGCCACCAGCACGAGCCCGACGAGCTCCCTCTGCTCTCGGTCAAATCCCTGGCTGGGGGTCACCTGATGGATATTGTATTGCTGGCGACATCAGCGGCCGGCCACGTCGTGTCCGTCGGTCTGGACAACACCATCCGAGCGTGGTCGCTGGACGAAGTCGGCACGAGCTATGTCATTGCCGAAGGCGACGAACCACAAGTGAAGTTTCCGGTGGTGGCCGTGGCGATTGACGATGATTCGACGTGGCTCGCGATGCTGTCGACGTCGAGAACCGGTGCCTGTTCCAGCGTGACCTTCTGGAACCTGCAAAGCAAGTCCTGGGGCTCGTCGGTCCAAGCCGACAACTGCCGACACAGGCCAGTGGCCCTCCTGTTCGACCCCAGTGCGGCCAGCCTTGAGCCGAGGATCATCATCATCCAGCAGGAAGGGTCGATGAGTGAATTATCATCGAGCGAGCAGACGGAGCGACAACTAGGTGCCATGTTTCCTCCGAATTTGACATGTGCCCGTTTGTTAGCCAGAAAAGGTACGCTATTTCGATGAAACTCTCAGCCGTTTTTGTTCCAACACTTTGTCTTTGGTTCCACAAAGCGAAAGTTGATGATGATATCTCCCTAGGAGGCGGCAATTGCGCCCCGCGGCCGACCATCTTGGCAGTATCGCGGCAAGGCGAAGTTTATATGGCGGTTCGACACAACGGTGACTGGCAATCTCGGTCGCTCACGATCTCAGGCTTGGGAGAGCCTGGCGCTTATTCAATCCAGGTCGTAGCTCCGCTGAATTTGTTTGTCGTGACGACGGGCGATGGGGCTCATCTGGTTGATGGCAGAGATGGTGTCGTGTTGCAGACGCTGCGGACGGCAAAGATGCTACCGCGCCCTGTGAGATGTGCATATGCACGCCATGGTTCCTCGCATTTCGAGCCGACGGGTTTGGCATCCTTCACCCTCGGCTATGTGGAGGCTGATTCCCGAGATTGTGTATTGCAGACGTACGTACCGGCGGATGACTGCGACGCCATTTACTTGCAGCCGCCGTGCGAGTCTCGAAGCAACAACTGGTGCACGTGGGAATCGGCAAGGGAGACACGGAAGCGCGTGGCTGATCCCGGCGTATGGGATATGATTTCTGACGGCAGCGCAATCGGAATACGATATGTTGCTCCAGCAGGCAAGGTGAAAGAGGTGTCGGGTCTGCGGAACCGGTACGGCAAGTGGCCAGCTGAGCCGGATCCCCTCGAGGGCTGGCAGCTATGGATGGAATCGCCGGCGGGCTGTCGGCCTGAAGTGAGCGAAAGCTGTCGTCTGATCAAGGATGGTGAGGAAGCCGAGCACCTGCTAGTGACCAAGGTGGGACCAAAGGCAAAAGTCGGGCTGAACTCGGTGGCGTTTGCCTTTGGCGACATGACGAAGATGGTGACTGTCGGAACCCAAGTGCGTCTCAATGAAGCCCCGGATGACCAAGTGTTGATTAGTGCCGGAGGCAGACGTCGAAAGCCAGGAACCGTCTTCAGGGGGCGGCGAGCTGCTGTTGCATGAAGAAGAAGGGGCGGAGAGAGGGAGCGAGAGAGAGGGAGGGAGCGAGAGAGAGAAAGGTTATGGCGGTAACTGAGTCCGACATCAAGGTTTGGAGGTAAGCTGAGGCGTGTGGTGACACATGTGAAGCCGGCATGTATAAGCTTTCTCACTATCCGTATGTATGTGGAACGGACGATAACAACCTGTGAAAGCCCGGACAATCTCTAGATATGTAGGTAGGTAGGTAGGTAGGTGTGTACTAATGCATGTGTGTATGTATGTATGTAGATATGTATGCATGCATATGTGATTATGTATGTGTTTGACGAATGATGAGGAAAGGAAGAAGGGAACGGAAATGGCTTGAAAGGATGATGAGGAAGCACCTGCGAAGAGACGATGTAATCGTTGTTCTCGTCGTCGTCTCGTCCTCATACAACATCTTTGTTAACCCCCTTAGCAGATCGGCAATTGACAAGCCACGTCCACGATGGCACGACCGTTTTACCTTCGTACAGTACGAATACAACCATGGGTCTGAAGAAAAGCCGGCCGCTGCACTGCAGGGACCCGTTGTGGGTGAGATGTCACCTTGAACGGGGGGAAAGGATAAACAAAGAAATCCTCCATGGTTGTTACCGTTGGCTCGACTATTGGCCGGGCCAGTCCAGTCAACAATAGTTTCTTTTTCCTCGTCTTTTCGACGTGTGTGCTTTGTTTTCCTCCTCCTTACTTCCCCCAGTGTTTACATACATACATACATATGGACGTTTGTTCGCCTTACAGTCATACATTGATTGATTGTCTGTATGTAGGTAGCAAGGCAGGTAGGTGTGCTATGTAGTAGGTGAGGCTTGCTGCCGCTGATTCCCGCCTTGGATCGACGACGACCAACCTTCGTGTGACTGTCGGTGGAATTTCTGTGTGTCTTCATTTTTTCCCGGGTAAGAACTAAGTCGTGGTATTTTCTTTCCCTCTTTCCCTCGTTCTTTCCTTGCTCCTCTTGCTCCTCTTCCTTTCCCCTCCACCCCCCTCCCGCTCCTCTTCTTCTCTCTCCTCCCAAACTACCCGGAGTACCACCTCGTCGAGATGCAAGCTAGACGCGACGCTGCGGACTGCAGTGCAGTGGCGGCGCGCGCACCATGGCCAAGACGCGACGCGTCGCGACCCTTCTTTTTGCGACGGCTTCACGCTCTCTCTCGAGGTCAGCTACGGGCCCAATGTACGGGCCCGGTCGTGCAGCACACCCTGGCTCCTTAACCCTCACCGCCCAAAGATGCAGGGGCAAGGGGGTTCCGCGACCGACGACATCGCCATCGTCTTCATATCTCACGGCCATGGCTTCGAAACCTGTCACGAATTAGCCACCCTTGTCTGTCCTTCCCTATCCCCCATTCTCCCCTACTGTGTCCATTCGATCCATCTTCCTGGTCACGATGGATTCAACCTAGCTTCTCCCTACCCCCTTTCCATCATCCTCAGCCTCACAGCGTCGCAATCCAATCAAAGCTTGCCAACTGGTCTTTTTTTTCTACATGCACACCTAATCCGTCCATTGCTGCTAACCTTTTTATTCCAGACACAAGATCCGTCCACTATTTGCTCTGGGTCGAGAGGCTTCTCTGGCATGGCCTCGTCAGAGGTGGACCAGAAATTTCTCGGCAGGCTTGCGAGAGCAGTCGAAAACGACAACCCACTACTGTCCTCCATTCTCTTCAAGATCCTCGGCCTTTCTCTCAACTTGGCCGAGCAGCTGGTGGCCGCCAAGAAGCAACGGCGACCAGACCCTGCTGCACCTCAGTCCTTCCTGAAGCGCGTCTTGCACATCATTTGGCTCTCTCGTGAGGGCCTCGTCATGCTTCAGCAGTATGTCATACCAATGGTCGGTAACTACGTCGAGCTCAAGGTGCTCGCCTACAAACTGCGAGCCAGCTTCCACCATATCTTCGTCCTCTTTCACAACCAACCACCTGTTTCAGACATGACCAGCTGGACTCCCGAGTTGATGGCTGCCGCTTCCGACATGATGCGTATGGCAGGCGATAACAACGACGACCCTTTATCGACCCTTCAACCGACGCACCCTCTAGACGGAGGACCAGTCGGCCCTCCCCCGGGCTTCGAACCTCACGTCGCCTTACTTCCGCCGTCTTTCCTCCTCCCCTCCAAAGACTACCTGCCGACGGCTCACGAGTACTTCAAAGAGGCTGCCGGCCTGGCCGACGACCTGCTCTGGGGCTCACACTCGCTTCGCCTCTCCGTCAAGACGGAGTACGCCGCCTTCCTGTACGACTGCATCCACGACACCGACGCCAGCCGAAAGCTGGCCAAGGATACCATCGCCGAGGTCTACGACGCTACCGAGGGCATGGATGATGACATGTTCCGTGATGCGTGTGAGCTCGTTACCGTCTTGGGCAAGATGATGACTCGCGGCCTTGAGGGCAGCAAGCCATCGACGTCGAAGCCACCACCGCTCGAACCCCCTATAACGGCGGCGCCACCTCCCGGGATGGAAAACGCGATCTGACGTCCCGTCACGCATCTCTTCCCAGCCTTTCTCTCGCGCCATCCCTCTCCTTTGCTGCCCCTTTTCCATCTCTCTCTCTCTTTTTTTCTTCTACATTTCTTCGAAAAGCCCAATATATACCTGTATATGTATAATATGTGTTTCTTTTGTGTAAAACTTTTGGGAAGGGGGAAAAGGTGTGAAATCTGCATCCCCATCTATATCTGGAGGGGAGACCATGTTGTCAAAGCCAGTCACTAGGCAGGGTGCTGAAGGCGTCTTTGTTTTCTTTTCCTTTGCTCTCTCTCTTTCCAAAGAAGTCACCTCGCGACTTGACTTTCGCATCCTTGGTGATGCCGAGAGTCTTGACTTTCTTCCGGGCAGGGATTATTACTCGTTTGATACCCTCGTCAGCGATTTACTCTTCTTGCGCTTCCTCTTAATCCTTGTTCTTCTTCTTTCCTTTACTTGTTTAATACATGGAAACCTGCATCTCGTCCTTCTCTAGCGAGTACCGGGCTTCTGAAGCGCTTGTCGAGAGTCTTTTGTCTATGAAGCTGGCTGGCTATACGTAAACGTACGCTGACGCCCTCATGCCTAGTCTCATCCACAACCTCGTTGAGATAAGCTTCCCCTCCTCTGTTCTGGGCAATGATCTGTATTTTCTTTCGTGCTCACCGGGGTGAGACTGGGCTATTTCACTAGGTACTATCTACCTACAGACTCCGCCTACATTACGGTAAAGAGAAGGCTCTCACCCTTCGTATTTACAATCCGTCGTGACCCCCGCGACAGCCAATGGCCGAATCCCTCCCCCCCTTTTATGCTCTAGATCGCGCCAATCACTTCATCTGTCCCCCGAGGCGACGATCCAAATAAGTCTTCTTTTCGTTTCCACCGCTGTGCCCGAAATGGCCTTTCCTCCACCGTCATCCGCTGTCTTTCGCTCCGTGATGACGACCCATAAGACTTTGGTTGCGTCATCGACCACTCCGTTCGAGATCCGCCTTCCCCCGAACCATGCACGTACAGACATAGGCCAGCGTCGAGGTTATTGTGCTGCCGTGACCAGCTGCAGGCGTCCAGCTCCATATCCTCTAATGGCAGTGTTCAAGAAAAGGGGTTCGGGTTGACGGAGCAGAGATGCGTGTCCTCGGGTCGGTCGCTTCGCCAAGATGAGATTCTTACTTGTCTTTTGGCTCTTCTCGAACGAAGAGTGTTTCTCAAATCAGTTCTCAGTCACGAAAGCTTCGCCGTAAGTGATCCGCGTTGTTCAGATCCAGAAAGAAAGAAAACAGAAAACCCGTCCTCCGTTGATGGCACGATGCTCGACTTTTGGTGTGTTGACTGTTACCGTAAACGTTTTCCTGAAAAGCCCCCAGACAGAAAAACGAAATTCCCAAGGCAACGAAAGCGTCCAAAGGAAAGAAAACAAGGGGAAATGAAAAATGATGAGATAAGGGTGGAAGGCCCAAGGCAAAGGCAGCCTGATAGGTACCAAAGCAATGCGAAGAAGAAAAGAAATGACGAAATAAGAAGAAAGAGAAAAAAGCTTTGCCCATCATCATGTGTGCGAGAACGCCGCTGGCCCAATCAAATGACTGAGATGAAGACAAGAAAACACAAGGGTGATTCGCTCGGCAGATGGGAAAGACGAAAGAAATAAAAGTCAAGGATGATACAAAGAAAACAGGAGAAGAAGTTGATCCTGGCTTGAGACCCAGTCTGCTGGTTTAGACATGGGCTTCTCCGAGGCCTCCCTGGACGAAGCCTATGGCCTCTGCTTCCTGCTCCTGGTCCGAATCGCTGGTATCTGACTTTTCATCCTCGGAATCCTGCTGGATATCCCTCTCGCGCTCGTTGTTGAGCCAATTTTCGCGGATGACGTAGAGAGGAATAAGCTCTCCACCGGCGTTCAGGAAGTTGGCCTGCCGCTCAAGCCATTTGGCCTTCTTCAATCCGTCCTGCTCAGAAGCAAGAACATCGCGGTCGGACGGACCATCAAACCCGTCAGACTCATGATCGGCGCCATTCTTTGGGGGCCATCCATAGTTGGCGTTGAGCTCATCCACGCCGTCGTCGTCGTCATCCTCCTCTCCCTCCAGTAGGAATAACTCTTCTAGGCCGGCCTCTGAAGCCTTCTTAGCAGCCTGCTCCCCTTTCATCTTACGTGCCTTTTCCTTTTTCCTGACACGACGCTGGATGTTCCTCCAGCGGGCTCTGGCTTCTTCCTTAGTTCTGCCAACAGCTTGGCCAATCTCGTACCACGATAGCTTTGGTGACTTCTTGAGACTCTTAAGTAGATCGTCGTCGGAGGCAGACCAGCCACCGGTGCGGGCCGTCGAGGATGCTGCGTAGGGTCCTTTGGTGCTGCTGAGTTCTTCTCCGCTGGAGGCTCCGCAAGGCGAGTTGGCTCCGGGCGTGCTAGGCACCGTGTAAGCGTCATCGTTCTCGTCGAAAAGCTCAAACTCATCGTCGCTATACATCTCAGATCCGCTCATGTTGGATGACGCAGAATCGTCCGCTGATTTGGTTAATCTCTCGCGGAAAGCCATGCCGCTCGTGGACTTCTGAAGCTGCAAGACGGTGATGGTAGAAGAAGTTCCATCAGACGAGCGATTGTCAGCACACTCTTCGAGACTTGCCATGTTCTCGGAGCATTTGACGCCCTTTGGGTAAGCTCCCTTGTTTTCATTGGGGTGAAGGCCTTGGGAGCCAGGCTCAAAGCTGTTGGTGCCGCCAGCGATGATAGCTTCAGCAGTAGATGCCTGCTTCGTCTTGACTAGTGTCACTGGGCCCTCGTCTGCAGCAGATATGGTCAGTCAGCGGCGACCTCTTGGAATTAAGCTGTGCCTTCGGAGATACAGGATAGGAAAAGGACCGACCCAGACTCGCACGAGCGAGAGAGGTTTGAGCCCCTCCGACAGAGTCGCCATCGACATCGCTGTCTTCAAAGCGGGCACTCTGGTTGCTGTACGAAGCCATGACTGGCAAGAGTCACAGTCGACTGAAGAAAAGAGGAAATATGAAATCTCTGTCTTTGCCTTGCTTGTGTGTCCTGGGGGGAATGAAAGAGACAAATGTAACCTGTGGAGACTTGACCGTCAGCTTCGTGGATGAAAATTCTGTTTCCGCCAAAACCAAAACGCACCGCTGACTTTTTGCCCCCCCTCCCCAACAGGGTGATCCGAGGAGGAGAGGACGAGTGTGATTCTTAAGACTGATGTCGGACGAGGCAAACGACAGGCTGGATTCGATCTGAACCTTTGGCGACGCTGTCGGCTCGAGAGGATATGTGTACTCTGGAGGGTTGAAGGAAGCGGAGGGGAGGGTGGAAGGAAGAAGAAGAAGAGGAAGAAGGAGGAGGAGGAGGAGGAGAAGGAGGAGGAGGAGGAGAAGGAGGAAAAGAAAGGCAGAGTTGAAGGAAGAAGGGGGGGATAGTTGAAGGAAGAAGAGGGGAGGGAAGGAGAGAGAAGGGAAAGGAATAGGAGAAATTTACAGGTGGACGGGGGACGAAGAGGTCGAGACGACTTCTTGTCGCCTGAGGCCAACCTGTTGAAATTAGAGAGGACTGAAGGTAACTTCGAAAGCTCTCAGGTTCCAGACAGGGCACCCAGTGAAGGAAGCGACCCCTGCTGTGCTCGCAGTCCGCGAGAAGGGGAGTGTGGGGAAGAGGGGGTGGGGAGTGCTGTGAATAAAGGGACACTGCACGGCAAGAGGAGGTGTGAACCCATCAGCCTTCGTTATCGATATTCGGTCGACGTTTGTATTCTTCAACTCGGATAAATTCATACCAGATCGGTTAAGGTCGTCGAGTCTGGCTGCACTGTTAGCAGCCGCGGGAAGGGGGACTCGGACACCCCTTGATAGTCTCGCACTGTACGCGCACGCAGCTAAATAGTATAACCGCATGATAAACTAGCATGTCGGCGGGCACTGTGCCTGCCTGTCTATCTACACACCCGCTTTCGAAGAGAGATGCTACACATCACGGCTTTTTATCTTATCTCTCGAGATGTGTCCGATGAGGGAAAAGAGCGCACCATGAATCACCTTGTAGGGCATACGACAACTGTTTCACGACGTTCTGTCTCCTCGTGCCTGGCATGACGTGACTGTCTTGACTTGTCCATACTCCGCCCACAGACGGGACTAATACCATAGAGATAGGCATGCAAGTTAGTGTAAATACGACAGAATCACGTACATACATACATCATTCGTCAGAAGTCATGAAGAGCTGTCATCCTGCCGAGGGTCTATCATCCCTGGTGCCCCAGAATGCGCAGAATGAATCAGACCCATGCCAGATTTCCACGGCCCCACGCTGTTGTTGGCTTGCCGTCTTCCACTCCCCTGGTTCTCGCTTCTTCTTGCGTCTTCGCTCCATCAAGGTGCTCAAGAGGGTGTGAGTGTGTGTATATGTATAATGTGTGTATATTTTACGCCATAGAAGAGCCTAGGGGCGGAGCCCCTAAGACCTTCGCCTCCCTAGGGGCATAAGGCGCCGCGTAACGCCTTACGTGCTAGTTACGTAACTATATATATAAGTAAGTAAGTATTATTAGCTATATTATAAAATTCTAGCCCTTTAATATTATATTAAATATATTAAAAATAAAAAGTTATAAAAGCTTAGTATTTATAAAACTTATTAATATTAAGCTAAATAAAAAAATAAAAAATTTATAAATTTATAATTTATTAAAATTTAATTTAAAGCTATAAAAATTAATATTTATATTATATTTAAAATTTAATAAATTAAATTTTAAATTAATATTATATTATTTTTTTTATTTTTATTATTATAAAAATAAAAACTTAATTATAAGCTATTAAAATAAAATATTAAAAAAGCTATTTAAAATAAATATTTTTAAAAAAGTAAAATTTAGCTATTTTTATAATAAATATTTTTTAATATTAGCTTAAGATATTTATAATATTAAGCTATAATTATTTTTATTAAAAAAGTAATTTAATTTTTTTATAAAATAATAAATAAATAAAAGATTTTTTTTTATTATATAAGTAAAAAAGCTAAATATTATTATAATAAAAATATTTATAATATTTAATAAAATTTTTATAGTTAAAATAAATAATAAGTAAATAATATAGCTAAAATTATAATAAAATTTTAAGCTTTATTATTAGCTTTATTATAATAAATAGCTTATATTTTTTATAATAATTAAGTTAATATTTTTATTATTAATTAATAAAAGCTATAGTTTTATATTATTAAAAATCTTAGCTAATTTAAGCTAAGAAAAAAATATTATATTTTAAAAAGCTATATAGCGTATTTTAATTTATAAAATAATTAGCTATCTTATTACTTAGAATATTTTTATAGCTAAGAATTTACTTAATAAAGATTTTATTTATATAAGCTAAGGCTACTTAAAAGAAAAAAATTTACTCTTATTAAGAAAAGCTTATAAATATATTATTAAGCTAAGTAATAATTATTTAATTATTAAAGTAAATATATAATAAAAGAGGGGGGGAAATATTATTAGTTTTAGCTACTTTAATAATAGCTAGTAAACTTTTTTATACTCCTTATATTTTTATATTATATATTTCTATAAGGGATTCGGGCTACGCTTAAATAGCTAAGTCACGTAAGGGGTGCTTAGTTAAGTCTACGTATATAACGGGCACGGGGTATATATAAGTATATACGATTAGTTAGCGCCGCGCGCGGGATAGGCGCGGGCTATATATAAATTATAACCCTAAGTACGTATACTATATATACCTTAGAACTTCTTAAGTTATTTTATATTAATAAAGTTAGCTTTTTATAAATATTAAGGAGTATAAGACCTTTATAGTAAAATAACTTTTATTATAGATAACCCTAATATTTAATAAGCTATTATTACTTAGCTTTTAAAATAGTAAGCTATTATTACGGAGCTTTAAAGCTTTATATACTAATAGTACTAATTTATATAGCTCCTTAAGTAATAATAGTTATAACCTTACTATAAGCTATTACTTTTTAGATTACTATTTAATAATAATAAAAACTTTTTTTTAATATAACGCTCTTTTATATCTTATAAGCTATAAGTAAACTAAGCTTTTATTAATATTACTTATAATTACTAAGTATTTTTATATTAATATTTATTTTTTATAGTTTAAGCTAAAATAGCCCTATTTTTTAAGTAAGGTATTAAATATAAATATAACCTTAACTATTTCCTAAGTTACTTTAATATTATATTTACTAACTTATATTAATACTAGATAGCTATAACGGAGCTTAAATACCTTATATAAGGCGCTTCTAAGTTTTTCTCTAATTTCCTTATTTATTTTAAAGCTAAGCTTATTTTAATAAATAATACTAAATAAGCTAATAAAATTAAAGTTATATACTTTTATTATATTTTTATATTAGCCCTTTATTAATATTATATAAGGTATAATATTCCCTTAACTAAGTATATTATTATTATTATTAAGATCCGCGCTATTACCGTAAATATTAAGTTTTTCTACCTTAAAAATAAAGGCTAAATACTTTTACTTTTTACTCCTAAGCTATCTTAAAATACCCTAATAACTAATATATATTAAACTAATACCTAGCCGCGCTTTAATAAATATAATAACCCCCCCTCTTAAGGCTAGAATAGCTATAGTAATAAAACTTATTATTAAGTAATTAAGGTTAATAGCGATAAGATTATAAAGCGGCGCGCTAAGAGCTATTACCTCCGCTATAGCGGTATTAGCTATTTCTTACGTAAATATAAGCTTAATCCTCCTTTGCTAGCTTTTTCGGTCCGCTTTATAGATACTATAAAGGAGAAGGAGAACCCCGCCTTAAACTAAGGAAATAAATCCCCCTTATACTAAGTCTCTTATAAGGAGAGGACTATTATAATAATATTACTTATAAAATATTAAATAATTATTTTATAAATATTAGTTAAAATATAAACTTATTTTTTTTCTTTTTTTTTATATTTATAAATTTTATTTTTTTTATTATTATATAAGCGGATAATAGTTATAATTATTACGCTACTATAAGCGAATTTTTTATATAACGCTATTAGCTTAAGTAAATTTCTTTTTCTTACTTATAAGTAATTTATATTATTATATAAATATATTACTAATAGCGTATATATTTTAAGCTATATTTATTTATTTACTACCTTATTTACTTTATAGCTAATATTAATAGTTAATAATTATTTATAATAGCGTATATAATCTTAGGCCTTACTTAGAACTTAATTTTTAGCTTATTTTAAATAGCGCGTAATAATATTTTACTATATCTTAATAAGCGGGAAATTATAATTTACTTTATAAATAAATTAGTTATCTTATATTTTAAATCTTAGTAAATTACTTACCTTATTATAGCTATTCTTAGCTTCGTTTTTATAGCTTTTATCTATTATAAATCTTAGTAATATACTAATTACTAATTCCTCGCTATTAGCTTATAAGATATCTTTTACGTTTTATATATTATAACCTTTACTTTAACTATAAGCTTTTCTTTATTTTCTAAAATATTAAATTTTACTAATTTACTTAATAAGGAGAAAGCTAATATCTTACCTTTTTATTATAATAATTATAACTATTATATCTAACTTCGCTAAGAACTTAATAATTTCTTACCCCCTTTACCCTAAGGCTTATTTTATAATATACCTTATAAGTATCTCCTTAAAGTTTAGAAATAAATTACTAACTTAATAAATAAAAGATAAATCTACGCTAGCTTATTATTTAAAGCCGCCCTTATCTTATTTATAAAAAAGCTAAGAGGTAGGTAGCGCTTTTATATTAATTATCGCGCTTTAAATAAGGTAATAAAATAAGATTATTATCTCTTTTTACTTATTAAGGAGATATTTTATAGCTTTTTAAGTACTTACTAGTTTACGAAACTTAATATTTATATTACTTTTTATAAGCTTTATATTATAAAAGGTAAGGAATATCTTATATTTTTCTATACTTAGTTTAATTTATTCGAATATTTTATTTATTTTTTTAGCTTTATAAAAGCGCCCGCTATATTTTAGCGTTATATTAATATTACTCTTAATAACTCCTTAAGGGATTTTATTATAATATATTTAAATAATATCCTTATCTATTTAAGAGGTTCCTATTCTAATTATTAGCGTAAAGTATATATTATATTTTTATATTTCTATTAAGCTAAGCTTTTTCTTAATCTTAATAAATATAATTTTACTATTTATAAGGTTAAGTATTTAAGGTTTATTATTTACGCTAGTAAAAAAATAAAGCTAGATTTTACTAAAGTTTTTATAATTTTAAAATAGGAGGCGCTAACTTACGTTTAAAGCGTGCGTAGTTTTCTTAAATTTATTAATTTTTATTATAATTTTATACTTTATTTTTTAAACCTTATAGCCTTTTTAGTTAAGCTTACGAAACGCGGCGCGCTTTTCTACTAAACTAATAAATATTAGCTTATTTTTAATATACTTAAGTCCGCGTTTATTTTTACCCTTATCCTTACTTAGTAAGATCTAAACTATAATATTATTATTAAAGCTAATTATTTTAATAAGGCTATTAGCGGATATTTTTCTTAGTTTAGCTTAGACTATATCTTTTAGCTTATTATATATTATTTTAAGAAACTTTTACTTATAAAATAAAACTATATAATTTATAATAAAAAGCTTCTTATTATTATTTCTTATTTTAAAATATAATTTACTAAGTTATATTAAATTATATAACTATTCTCTATCTTTATAAATTATAAAGCTTTAAAATATTTTACTATACTTAAGGCTATAATAGAATATTAAGCGTATTAAGCTAAAACGCTTACCTTTTTTAACTTCCGCTTTTAGTACTATCTTAGCGCGTAGGCGTCGTAGCCTAATATACTCTCTTAGTAAGAATAAGATCGCTACGGGATAAAGAAGCGCTTTAGTTAAATTATATAGCTTATATCTATCTACTCTTTTAAATTATAGCTAATCTAATTTAGCCTAGCCTTATTTTAATTTCTTATAGCTATACCTTTTATTTAGGATACCCTAGCTTTTTTTTATAATAAAACCTTATAAGACTTTTAGTTAGAGGCTTTTTATATTAATTCCCTTTATTATATATACTATTAAGTAATTTAGTTAAGCGCTTAAAAGTTTCCGCTAAAGGCGGGTATTTATAAGTAAGTTACGAATTATTTTATTTTTACTTATAAATAGCTATAATTTTAAAGCTATCTTTAAGTTCCTAAATAGAAACTCCTAATTATAAAGCTTATCTAATAAACTTATAATTCCCTTATAGCGGGATACCTTAATAAGAATATTACTTTTATATTTTTTTAATATAAGTTTTACTAAGATAGTATATTTACGGATATAGTATATTTTATTCGTAATTATTATTATTATAAAGATTATTTTAATTATTAGCGCTATTAAGGGTTATTTTAGCCGCTACCTCTTTTTAAATAGTTTTAAATAACCCTCTCCGTAAACTTTATAACTAAGCTACCCGCCGCCTTAAAATCTTAGCCTTATTTTCTAATAATTATTATAAATCGCTTATTAAAATATATTTAGCTTAAAGCTATAATATTTATAAATATTAAGTAATATATTAAGCGCTTTATTTAATATTAGTAGCGGTTTTATAGCTTCCCTTATAAGTTAATTTCTAATTATAATTTTAATTAAATAAGCTATTTTTAATTTACTTTTTACTATTTTACTAAAGTTAATAAGCTATTTTCTATAATATATTACTTTTAAACTAATAAGGGTATAAAGCGTATAAACTAAAAAGTATAAGCTACTTTCTATTATATAATCTCCTTTTTATAATTCGATTAGCTATACTACTTACTTACTTATTAGCTTACCTTAAATAATTAGGACTTATTTATAATAAGTATTAGTCTTAACCGCTTATTTTATAGCTTTAATATTACCTTTCTTAACTAGCTAGCGGAGGCGGCCGCCCCTATCTTTTCCCTAAAAAGCTAAGCTATAGCGTTTACTTATTTCCTTTATTATAGCGTTAAACTAATATAAGCCTCTATCGCCTAAGCTTAATAGCGGTAATAAGACTTTTTAAATAAGTTTTACTAACTTATAAAACGGTTTTAAATTAATAATTTTATATAGCTTAATTTTACCTATATATAATTTAACTATTTATCTTAAAAGTATAAAGGTTTTACTAAGGCGACTATAAAAGTAAGCTAAAGTAAAGTTATAATTAAAGCTATCGAAAAGAGGAAAAAAAGGGGAGAGAAGCCCCCCTCCTAAGCTAGCTATATACCCCGCGCGATAACTAAGCGCTATCGGGAAAACCTAAATATATCCGCTATAATTCCCCCTATCTAGCTACGATTAGTTATAAACTAATCCCTTATATAGCCCCCTCCTTAAGCTAGCCGAGGAGGTAGGAGCGTAAGATAGAAAAGTTATATATTACTACGCTAATAAGATACTCTATATAATCCTTAGCTAATAGCTTAATAGCCTCCGTAAAGATAAGGATAAAAGGGTAGAAAAGCTCTTTTATAGCTTAAGGAATTAAACCCTAATTTTTATAGGGAAAATTCTAATAAGCTTAAAACTATAGCACCGCTTAAGGTAAGAATTAATAAACTTATATATTAATAATAAAAACTTACTTATATAGCTAGCGTATAAGATTAGATAATATTATATTAATTATAGGAAGCTTAGAGAATACCTTAATTATAGTAAATAGTAAAGCTAGCTATATACTTATTACTATATACTATTAGCGCTAGTTTATAAGCTAAGGTATAATATAATTATAATATATATTTATTAATAAATTTACGCGCCTAAGCTACGCGTAAATTATCCTTATATAAGGTAATATAATAAAGCTAGAAATTACTTAAGCTATAATATTTAGTATATACTTATCTTATTCTACTTATTATCCTCTTAATTAAAATATTTTAAATTTACCTCTAATTACCTTACTCCGCTTATAAAAAGCCTTAATTTTAATATCCTTATTTACCTATAAAGCTTTAGATAGTTATACTTAAAATAACCGATTTAATTATATTAATAGTAATATTAGCGCTTAGTAATATTAGAATAAGATTATATAAATATAATATTTATTAGGTTAGTAAAAAAGGGGGGCGGTAAATTAACTAGCGCGTTAGGAATATTATTAGAACTAAATATTTTATTAAAGCCTTAAAAAAAGCTAGTAAAAGCCGCGTATATTATAAGCTAGTTTTTATAATTTAAGCGCTCTTATAGCTTTTTATATAGCTTAGATAAAAATAAAATAATCTTAATATAGTTAGATTAATATAATAATTTAGCTTCGAAAAAGGTATATTTTTACCTTATAATATATTCTTTAAGGGGCTCTAATAGCCCCTAATATATCCTAACTAAGGAAAAACTTACTTAGCGCTTCTTATAACTCTCCCTAAGAAGCTCGGAGATATACGCTAAAAAGACTTTAAGCTAGTAAGAAAAATCTATAGCTATAATAATATATAGAAAAAATATCTATTAGAAAATACTAAAATAAGAAAAAATATAGTAAAATTAGAACTTAAGCTTCTTAATTACGGCTCCGTTAATTATAAATTTAGTATATATAGCGGCTAGCTAAAAATCTAGGCCGGAATAAGCTAAGAGTAGCTTTAATATAAGTAAAATTTAATAGCGTTTTATACTAAGATTTTACTTTTATATTCGGTTAGCGGTAAGAGGAGCTTTAATTAATATAAAGGTTTTATTAAGGTAATTATAGAAGTAAGCTAAAGTAAAGTTATAATTAAAGCTATCGAAAAAAGGAAGGAGAGGGGAGAGAAGCCCCCCTTCTAAGCTAGCTATATACCCCGCGTAATAACTAAGCGCTATTAGGAAGACTTAAATATATCCGCTATAATCCCCCCTATCTAGCTATAATTAGTTATAGATTAATTTTTTATAAAAAGCTTAATTACTTTAAAAGTAAGTATAAGGTAATAGCTATATTAATATTACTTATTATTACTTTTAATACGCTACTTAGTATTTACCTTACTTTTTATATTAACCTTATTAAGCGTGCTATTAGTAACCTTTTACTATTTTAGTTACTTATTAACTTTTAGCCGGATCCCCTCCTTTATCTCTCTTATAATAACTTATCTTTTAATAAATATAAGGTTAAGGAAGTCCTTGCTATAAAAAATGCTAAAAATTAACGCTTATAAGGTAAAACGCCTTATTAACTTATCTTTATAAAATAGAAAAATTATATTATTTTAACTTAAAAGCTGCTTAATAGCTTTAAATATTACGTAATATTAAACCGCTTTAAGTTTATATAAGGGGATATATATTTTTATAATAGCTTAAGGCGGATTTAACTATATACTTATTTAAGCGCCCCTTATAGCTAGTTATCCCTTTTAAGTAACTTTCCCTCCTTATCTTATAAGTATAAATATAATATTACCCCCTTACCCCCTATTCCTTTTTATTTCTTATTTACTTACTCCTTCTCTCTCCTTATATTAACTTTAAGCTAATATTTACTTTCTTTATCTTTTTCCTATAATCTTCTATTATAGTTAAGTAACTTAGAAAACTATTATAACGCTAGCTATAGCTTAGCGCTAATATTAACCTACGATAAATATATCCTTAGGCGGGGGAGGGTATACTATAAAGCTAGGAGAATATTTAATATAACGCTAATAGCGGGAGTCTTACCTATCCCGCTCCTAAGCTACGCGCGCTACGCGCGGGCGCTAGCGTAAACCTATTTTACTAATACGTAATAAAGAGGGAGGATAGGTACCGCGTATAAGCGCTAAGCGATTAAAAGCTAGATAATATATATAATTTAATAAGGGTAATATTAGGGTTTAAAATTAGTTAGTAACTTTTTAGTCTTTTTTTAGTTAGTCTAGACTAACTAACTAAAGTCCTTATTTTTAAGGACTAAAAAAAGTCCTAACTAACTAAAGTTCTTATAGTAACTAATTTTAGTTAGTTATTTTTAGTCTTTAGTTAGTTAGTAACTAACTAAAGATTAAAAAATTAGTTACTAGCGTTTATTATTTTTTTAATAATTTCAAAAAAATATTTATTAAAAGCGCTTCTAAATAGTAATTTTTTTATAATTTTAGCTATTTTACTTACTTTATAGTAAAAAGTTAAAGATAATTTTTTTTTAAAAATAATTTTTAAAGATATTAATAAGAAAAATAGCTTTAATAAATTATATAATAGTAAAAAATAATTTAAAGAAATAGATAAGTATTATAATAGCTAAAAAGTTCTTTTTTTATAATTTTACTTATTTTCTTATAATTATTATAAAAATATTAATAGAAAAAATATATTTATTTTAAGAATTTATTATAAGTAAAGATAAATATTATTCTAAAAGCTTTTAAAGCTTATTTTACTTAAACTTATATATTTTATAAGGCTATAATTTTTTTTATTTTTAAATAAATTATTAAAAAAGATAAAAATTATTTTATTTGCTACCTTATACTAAGTACTAAAAATACTAATATTTATTTTAAAAGCTTAATTAAAAAAAAATAATTTAAAAAATTAGTAAAAAAGAAAAGGGCTTTTTTTACGTAATATCTTTCTTTTAGGTTAGTAAGGTTATTATAGCTTTAGTTATAAATTATTTTCTATTTTTTACCTTTTTTTCCTTACTAAGTTATTTTTTAGTATAGTAAACTAAGATATAGATAAAGTTTTTATTTTTTATAAAAATAACTCCTTTAATAATAAGGTTAAAAATATAAATTAAATCTTTTTAAGTAATATATTTTTAAGCTTTCTTATAAGATTTTTTACTTAAAATTATAACTATTAATTTATATTTATTTATATTATTAACTTTAAAATACTTTTTTTATTTAAATAAAAAATTTAAAATATAAGCTAATAATAGCTTTATAATTATAAAAAAAATATAGCTTATAGTTTAAAAAAAGCGAACTTTTTTACCTTTTTTTATTATTTTTATTTCTATTTATTTCTTCTTTATAAAATATATTAAACTAAGGGAATAAATAGCTACTTTATATAATTACTCTTTAAATTTAAATAATACTATATTAACTTAGAAATAAACCTTAATAAAAATATAAGTAACTTTTTTAAGCTATAATAAAGTTTTTTCTATTTTTTAATTATATTTTATCTTACCCTATACTTTTTTTAAAATTCCTTAAGTTATAAAAAGTACTTTACCTTACGGTAGCTACGCCGCGCGTAATATACCTATTTTAGTAAGTAATAGAAATATATTTTTATTTCTTTTAAGAATTTATTTAAAATAGATATAAAATAGCTAAAATTATAAAAAAAAAACCTAATATAGCTAAAGCTATAAAAAATCTTATATTTTTTTCCGTATCTTTTTATTACTTTCTTTTAGTTTTTTCTTTAAGTTAATATAAAAAAGCTCTTTATACTTACTCTTTTTTATAAGTAATATAAAGTTTTAAGTAAACTTTTAAACTTTACTACTAAAAAATATTCTAAGAATATAAGGAAAGTATGTCTATAAAAAGTAGGTTTATAATTAGATATACGGCGTAAAGCGCTTTTCTAAGCTAATTATTAAGTACTCTTACTTATTTTCCTTATATTAAGAAAAATTTTTAAAATCTCCCTTTTTTTTTAATAACTTAAGAGTTTTATAAAATAACTTAAACTTTAATTTACTCTATTATTTTTAATTTTTATATAATAAAAATAAAAAAGGTATTTTTAGGAAGCTTTTTTCCTAAAGAATTAAATAGCGCTAACCGCTTTTAGCCTAATACCCTTAATTTTTTAAGATATCTAACTTAAATTTTATAACTTCGATTATTATTTAGGGAGAGTTTATTTTACCTAAAATACCTCCTCCTATTTTTATTCCTTAACGTAAGCTATTTAAAAAGCTTTCTAAATTTTAATTAAAGAATACTAATTATTTTTAGCTATTTATTATTTATAAAGAATAATTACGCGTATTAAAGTATAATATATTATTTAATCGTTTCCTTTTCTTAGGAAAATAAGTAAAAAGAAAGAAAAAAGGTAAAAAAAAACTATAAAAGTATAAAAAAAAGCTTATAAAAAAGCTAGAAAATTAGCGGAAAAAGTCGGGGAGCTTTATTATAATAAAGAACCTTAAGATAACGAAAAGCTAGATTAGAAATAGTATATAGAATAATTTAATAAAATTATTTATAAATAACTTATTAGTATAATAATTACTTTCTTATTTTCTTATTAGTATTTTAAAAAAAAAACTTTAAAAATAATTTTTATATTTTATATTTTATAAGCTTTTTATATATATTTTTATAGAATTTATCTAAAAATAATTATTAGTTTTAAAAATACTTTTTATTATATAAAAAATAATTATTTACTTATAACTTACTAAAAAGTAAATATTACTTTTAAAAAAAGTAATATTAATTTTTATTATTATATAGCTTATTTTAATTCTTTTTTAAAATTTTTCCCTACTTAAGCTAGTATTTTAAAAAAGTATTTTTATAGAAAATATAATATATATATTATTAATATTTTTACTTTATTTTTTAAATACGCTATAAGTAAGAAATATAATATAATAAAAATCTATTTAGGAAGCTTTTTAACTTAAATATTATAAATTACTTTTACTTTTTTTTTTTACTTACCTTTTATATTTTTTTTAAATTCCCTAAGTTATAAAGAGTATTTTACCTTACGGTAGCTACGCGGCGCGTAATATACCTATTTTAGTAAATAGTAGAAATATATTTCTATTTCCTTTTAGAATTTATTTAAAATAGATAATAAATAGCTAAAATTATAAAAAAAAAACCTAATATAGCTAAAGCTATAAGGAGTCTTATATCTTTTTTCCTTACTTTTTTATTACTTTTTTCTAGTTTTTTCTTTAAGTTAATATAAAAGAGCTTTTTATACCTACCCCTCTTTATAAGCAATACGAGGTTTTAAGTAGACCTTTAAACTTTGCTACTAAAAAATATTCTAAAAATAGAAGGAAAGTATATTTACGAAAAGTAGGTCCACGACTAAATACGCGGCGTAAGGCGCTTTTCTAAGCTAATTACTAAGTACCCTTACCTATTTTCCTTATATTTAGAAAAATTTTCAAAATTTTAAGTTTTTTTCTTTAACTTTATAGTTATATATAATAACCTATATATATTATAACTTTAATCTACTCTATAATATTCTAAAAATAAGCTATAAAGATAAAAAGGGTATTTTTAAGAAGCTTTTTTCTTAAAGAATACGATAGACTTAACCGCTTTTAGCCTAATCCCCTATATCTCTCTTAAAATATCTAACTTTAACTATACGCCTTCGATTACCTCCTAAGGAGAGCCTTCTTAAGTAACCTCGGCTAATTTTAATAGCTACGATAGCGATATAGCTATTAAATTAGACGGTATAGAGTTTTCGGATCAGGGACCTTCTTAGGAACTTTTAGGCCCTTCGAAAAAAGGAAAAGAAAAGGAAAAAACGGCTATTTCTCGATATAATACGAAAGAATTTAAATTAGGCCTAGATAAGAATTCGAAGATCTATATTTTACGGCACGGCTTATTTACCCGATAGCTTCTTCTAATCGAGGAAAATAAAGAACGAAAATTAAAAGCTATTTATATTATATTAGTATTTTTTTTTCTTATTTTTTCCTTATTTTTTTATTATTAAAAAGCGTTAATAATTAATTTTTTTATATAAATAGCTATTCGAAGGAGTTTATTTTTCTAGTTTATAAGTTTTAAGCTTCGAATTTATCCCGGTATTATAAGAATAAGCACGAAATAATTACTTATAATAAAAATTCTAAAAAAAACTTAAAAAGAAGTAAGTTTATAGCCTTTTTATTATTAATTTACTAATTTTATATTAGAATAACCTACTAAAAAAAATCCGCAAAATTTCTTCGAAAAACGGGCTAAGTTAAACTTAGCTTTTAATACTAATTTAGCTTAGAATTTAGTTATTAATTTTCTTTTAACTACGAATATTTCTTTTTCTATAATTTGCTCGGAGCCTTTTAATAAGCTTCTTACTTATTATAATTAGTAAGTTATTTTTCCTTTATTTAAATTTTTAATTAACTTTTTCTAGGGACTACTAGCCTATCTATCACGCTAAGTTAAAGGATTATTTAAAAGATTACTTTAACGAAGCCCTTTTAAAGTTAAATAATAACTTTATAAGTTACTTTTCTAAAAGTAGCTTTTATAGCCTTATTTTCGATATCTAGACTTTAGCTACTTAAGATACCTATTTAGGCTTAATTATAGCTTATATTTCCCCGGACTTTAAGCTATATTATAAGCTTATAGGTAAGTTATTTACTTATTTATTTATTTATATAAACTAATAATCTTTAGCTTTTAAAAAGCTTTTAGAACGGTATACTAGAAATTATATTTATACTAAAATTCTTTCCTACCTTAAAGCCTACCCTACTATTACTTTAAAGTCTATTAATAGGTATATTAATAATTCTTTTATTTATTTATTTATATACTAATAATATTATTTTAGTATTACTTGCGATAATACTACTAATAATAAGACCTTTTTAAAGGCTTATTCCTCGGCTTATAATAACCTTTTTTATAAAGAATTTATAGGCTAAATTCGCTACCTAGCATATATTATTAATTTAATAGCCTAGGATATTTTTAAGGCCTTTTTAAATAATTCTAACTTAGAAAAGCAACTTTTAGATAAAAATACTACTTTATAAGAGTATAATAGTAAGTTCATTATTTATTTTATAATTTATTACTAATTATTTATTTTTATAGCGCTTTTTAACCGACTTCGACGTATTTTACTTATTATTAAGTATAATATAGAGCCTAAATAGCTTTTTCAAGACGGTTTATAATAGTAAAAATCTAAGGGAAATATAAAATAATCTAAAAAAATAAAAGTTATTATCGGTAAGTTCTTTTATTTATTAATTATTTATTTAACTACTAATTAATTAAATAGATAACGCTATAAGGTAGAATTTTACGTTTTTTATACTTAAAAGAGCGTTAGAAGTCTAATCTACCTTAGAATAGGTTTCTAAATTAATAGATTATAAAGAGTATAAAAAAATATTCCCTTCTAATAAGGAATAGGAAGCTTTAAAAGATTTTAAAGCTATTTTTAACGTTTTTTTAACCCCTTCTATTTATTTATAAAGGCACTTCTATATAATAAGCTCCGAAGGATTATTATTTATTTATTAGATCTTTAATCGGCTTACGAAATTATATAAAGATTTTTCTAGCTTCGAAAAAAGCTAGGTATTTTTCTTTCTTTTATTTTTTAAAATACTTACTAATTACTTTTTTATCTTCTTATTCTAGTACTTTTAAAGCCTATATAATAGAAGGCTTAAAAAAACTTAAAAAGTACTTTCTAAAATAACTTAAAAAAAACGACTTATACGCTTTCCGGCCTTATTTATTCGCTATTATCTTAGACCTACGGTATAAAGATATTTATTTTAAAGAAGACAGCTTTCTTTATTACTATTTAGCTATAAAAAAGATATCTTATATCTTTTTTAAGAGGAATTTAATTTATAAGTAAGATTATTTTTTTTTATAATTTTTACTTATTATTCTTAGCTATAAAACTATAGAAAATGAAGAAATAGACTTAGGAAGTCCTAGATTATCTACTTCGGAAGACTTTAACTTTAGTTTAAAGTCTAAAAAAGCAGAAACTAACGAAGAATTAATATAATACCTTTCAGAAGCTTATTTACCTTCTAAGGTATAGTTATAATATTTTTTTATAATTTTTTCTCTCTATTTATTATTTATTTATTAATTATTTTATAGAGTAACCCGCTTTTATATTAGAAAAATAACGCTTTTCGCTTCCCTACTTTAATAATTTTAGCTAGAAAATTTTTAGCTATTCCGGCTATATTAGCCTCAATTGAGGCTATATTTTCCATATCCGGTAATATAATTACGTTATCAAGGAATAACCTTAAACCGGAAACTATAGAGTAGTTAATTCTGCTTAAAAACTAGAATTTAATACTTAATAATTTCCAGGAAATTAAAGAAGAGGAAAATAAAGCTTTAGAAGAAGAAGATTAAAGCTTATAAGTCTTCTATTATAGCTAGTTTTTTTTACTTATTAGTATATAAGTTTTTCTAGCTAATAATATAATTTTTATTAATATTAACTCTTTATATATTAATAATTTTATAAAGCTAAAGATTTTTAATAAGTAAGTATATTTAACTTATATTTAAGCTCCTATAAAGCTATTTTATAACTTTATTATTTATTTTACTATTATCTATTAAGTTATTAGTTATTACTATTATTATTATTAGATTTTATTTCTCTTTTTAATATATAAGATTAAAGAGTTTTTTCCTCGCTTAATAATAGTCTAATTAAAAAAATAACTTAATTTCTATATATTATTTTTATCGCGCTATTTATTAGTATTTTTTTTAGATTAAATTAGCTTACGTAAGCTGACTAAAAGCTTAGTCCTTTTAGTCTTTAGTCTTTAGTTAGTTAGTCCTTATATTTAAGGACTGACTAAAGTCCTTAGGCTAACTGACTAAAGACTGACTAAAAAGTACGTATTTTAGTCCGGACTTTTTTTAGTCAGTCCTGACTGACTAAAGACTGACTAATTTTAAACCCTATATATATATAAAAGAAAAAAAGAGGAAAATAGTTATTTTAAGAGGAGATTATCTTAAGAGGGATAAGAGGAAAAAGGGGTAACTTATCCTAAAAGTAAGAGTTAGTATAGTTAATAAGGTAGGACTTATAGTCTCTCGCTTCTAATTAAGGTAAGAATTAAAAGGTGCCTTCTTATTAGATCTTATAAAAGGAGGTTTACTAAAATAAGTTAAGTAAGTTAAATAGAAAAAAAAGTAAAAGTAAAGCTTTTAGTAATATTTTAAGGTCTCGGATTTATTATCGTGCGTTAATCGTGCTTATTAGTAGCGTAGCGGCTACGGTAACTAATATTATATAAATTAATCCCCCCCCCTTATCTCGGTTATTAGCTAAATAAGCTAACTATAAAGAGATTAAATAAGCTAATTATAGGCACGAGAAATAAGCTTAATATAAAGATTAATAAGGCCCTTATTTATTAATATATATATATCCTCTAAGAATAACTACCCTCTATTTAGGCAGTTAAGTAAGTGTTAGTTATATAACCGGAATAATATAATCTCCTTTTAACTTTCCCCTTTTAGCTAACTATTAGGTCCGTCCTTAGCTAACTAAAAACCTACTTTTAAATTATATAATTTAACTACTATATATAGGCGCAGTACTTTATAAAACTAAAGTAAGGACTTTATATACTTAATTTCTTTATTTATTTATTTATTTATTTATTTATTTATTTATTTATTTATTTATTTATTTATTTATTTATTTATTTATTTATTTATTTATTTATTTATTTATTTATTTATTTATTTATTTATTTATTTATTTATTTATTT
>PDHQ01000245.1:0-51895 GCA_003339415.1 Ophiocordyceps camponoti-saundersi (nom. inval.) | reverse complement strand
ATTTATTTATTTATTTATTTATTTATTTATTTATTTATTTATTTATTTATTTATTTATTTATTTATTTATTTATTTATTTATTTATTTATTTATTTATTTATTTATTTATTTATTTATTTATTTATTACTAATAGCTTTTAGCTTTTAAATAGCTTATAGAATAGTATACTAGGTTTTATATTTATATTAAAATTCTTTCCTACCTTAATTCTTACCCGACTATTACTTTAAAGTTTATTAATAAGTATATTAATAATTCTTTTATTTTTTTATTTTATTTACTTACTAATAATATTATTTTAGTATTACTTACGATAATATTATTAATAATAAGACCTTTTTAAAAGCTTATTTCTTAGCTTATAACGACCTTTTTTCTAAAGAATTTATAGGATAAAATCGCTACCTAGCTTATATTATTAATTTAATAGCTTAGGATATCTTTAAAGCCTTTTTAAATAACTCTAACTTAGAAAAGCAACTTTTAGATAAAAATACCATTTTATAAGAATATAATAGTAAGTTATTTATTTTTTTTATTATTTTTTACTAATTATTTATTTTTATAGCGCTTTTTAACCGACTTTAACGTATTTTACTTATTATAAAATATAATATAAAACTAAAATAGCTTTTTTAGGAAGGATTATTAAAGCAAAAATCTAAGGGAAATATAAAATAATCTAAAAAAATAAAGGTTATTATTAGTAAGTTTTTTTCTTTATTATTTATTTATTTTACTATTAATTAATTAAATAGATAACGCTATAAGGTAGAATTCTACCTTTTTTATACTTAAAAGAGCGGTAGAATTCCGTTCTGCCTTAGAATAGGTTTCTAAATTAATAGACTATAAAGAGTATAAAAAAATATTCCCTTCTAAATAGGAATAGGAAGCTTTAAAAGATTTTAAAGCTATTTTTAACGTTTTTTTAACTCCTTCTACTTATTTATAAGGGTATTTTTATATAACTAGTTCGGAAAGACTACTTTTTATTTATTAGATCTTTAATCGGCTTACTAAATTATATAAAGAATTTTCTAGCCTTAAAAAAAGCTAGGTATTTTTCTTTTTTTTATTTTTTAAAATACTTACTAATTACTTTTTAGTCTTCTTATCCTATTACCTTTAAGACTTATATAATAGAGGGCTTAAAAAAGCTAGAAAAGTACTTTCTAAAATAGCTTAAAAAAAACGACTTATCGGCATTTTAACCTTATCTTTTCGTAATTTTATTAGACTTAAGATATAAGGATAATCACTTTTAAGAAAACGGCTTTTTATATTACTATTTAAGTATTAAAAAAAATATTATATATCTTTTCTAAAAGGAATATAATTAGTAAGTCTAATTATATTTTTATTATATTTTTTACTAATTATTTTTAGCTATAAAATTACGGAAAATATAGAAATAAACTTAGAAAGTCCTAAAATAACTACCTCGGATAACTTTAACTTTACTTTATAGTTAAAAAATACTAATACTAATAAAGAATTAATATAATACCTTTTAACTCTTATATATTCTACGGATCTTACGCTTATAGCGACGCGGATATAGACTTTTTATTTTTATATTATAAGCGGACTCCGCTCCTTTTATTACCTTATAGCGATAGCTTTAAGCCACGCCTAGAGTAACTCTAGGGGGGAGGGCGACGCTATATAAGTTAATCGTAATCGCGAAAATTTTTTACCTAAAATATAGCTTTACTCTAAATTATAATAAACTTAAACTTAAAAGTTTACTATACCTTTTACCTTATTAGAAGCTAAGGTAAGTATTAGTAAGATTATTTTAAGGGACGCCTTAGTTTTTATATAGGTAATTATTAAATAAGTAGCGGAGTTTAAGAGGGTCCGGGGAGGCGCCCCTTTTATTCTAACTTTATTAATTAATAATATTTTCTTAGCTATTATAGCTATAATTTCCTCTCTTTTCTATAATTTTAAGGGGAGTAGAATTCCTCCGATATAAGCTATAATTATAGCTAAAGCGCTAGAGAAAACTATTAAAAAATAGGTTTTTAGGTAATATAAGCGTTAGCTTATAATTTACTTTAACTTTATTATTACTCCGCTCTAAGTTTAAGGCTTTAAAATAATTATAATAAGCGTTAATTATAAACTTCGTAAGTAAAGCTAAGCCTTTATAATAAGAAAATTACTTAATAATAATATTATAGTAATATTTTAAGATATTATTTATAAGCTTTAGTTTAATTTAAGGTAACTTTATATTATTTTTAGAGAAAAAGTACGCTTTATTAATAAAGGTTATACTTTTATTATAAAAAGGGTATTAGCGCGGGCCTTATAATAAAGCGGTAAGGAAGCTTTTTAAAAAAAGATTAAGTTATTAAATAAAATTTTAATAATATAATTATACGTAAAAAGATATTATTTAAAAACTTAGTAAAGCTCTCTTATAGTTATTATTAATAGCGTAATAAATATAAACTAGATTTATAATAAAAATATAATAATATAAATAAAGATTTTTAATATAAAACCTTATAAGCTAAAAATCTAACCTTAGTAATATTTTAAATATTACTAGCTTAGATATATCGCTAAATATTATATAGCGAAGCTATAATATAGCTAATACTCCGCCTTTTTATATATAAAAAGCGAGTTAGCTTACTTTATAATATATAGAAAAAGACTATATTACTACCCTTTTTATTAGAGACCTTACTCTAAATAAAGTTAACTTTACCTTAAAATAAGAGTAGCGTAAGACTAGGCGAAGAATATTTATATTTCTTAACCCCGGAGATTTACGGACCGGAACTCTATATATACCGCCCCTCCTCTTTCTCTAGCGCTAACCGGAGTCTAATAATAGCTAAGGCGGAAACGCTAAAAAGCGAATATAATAGCTTTACTTTTAACCCCCTCTCCGAACTTATCTATAGCTCCGCTACGATAATTAGGCCGCTTTTTAGGACTAGCTATTATAAGGTTTATTATAAGCTAATAAAACCTCTATATATTTCTTAGTTATATTAATAAAGCCTTAATTAAATAGATTATTTAGAATATTATAATTAAGCGTAAAGATTCGGTTTATAATAACGATAACGCTTAGGAAAATAAATAGCTATATAAACTCTATACTAAACTTAGATTATATATACTCTTATTACTACGGACTTCGCTTTAGAGGAAATATCGGCTTCCTAATTACTTATTATTACTAGACTTATTTAAGGTATAAAATACCGGGTACGGACTTAGTCTAGCCTTAAACTAAGGTAACGCTTAAGGGGAGGGTTTTACTCCGAGTTTTTTAGTTTTTCCTACTTTTAGAATATATATAGGATAGTTCTAAGCTATATTAGGCATACTAGCGTATAAATATTATTATAATATAATACCTTTTAGAAGCTTATTTACTTTCTAAGGTATAGTTATATATTTTTTTTATATTTTTTCTACCTTATTTACTAATTATTTCTTAAAGTAATCTGCTTTTATATTAGAAAAATAATACTTTACGCTTTCTAATTTTAATAATTTTAGCACGGAAATATTTAGCTATTCTAGCTATATTAGCTTTAATTAAGGCTATTTTTTCTATTTCTAGTAATATAATTACGTTATTAAGGAATAACTTAAAACCGGAAACTATCGAGTAATTAATTTTACTTAAAAATTAGAATCTAACGCTTAATAATTTCTAGCAAATTAAAGAAAAGGAAAATAAAGCTTTAGAAGAAGAAGATTAAAGCTTATAAGTTTCCTTAAATAGCTAGTTTTTTTTACTTATTATTAGATAAGTTTTTCTAGCTAATAATATATTTTTTCTTTATATTAACTTTTTATATATTATTATTATAAGAGATTAGTCTATAACTAATCGTAGCTAGATAAGGGGGATTATAGCGGATATGTTTAGGTCTTCCCGATAGCGCTTAGTTATCGCGCGGGGTATATAGCTAGCTTAGGAAGGGGGCTTCTCTCCCTTCTCCTTCCTCTTTTCGATAACTTTAATTATAACTCTACTTTAGCTTACTTCTATAGTCGCCTTAGTGAGACCTTTACAATTATTATAATATTAAATATTTTAAGCTTAAAAGCTTTAAGTAATAAAGACTCTTTAACTTATATTTAAGCTTTATATAAAGGCTTAAAGCTATATTAAATTTTATAATATTTATTTACTATTTTCTATAAACTTATTATTATATTTAATTTCTTCTTTTTAATATATAATATTTAAGATTTTTTTACTTGCTAAATAATAGTCTAATTAAAAAAAAAACTTAAGTTATATAAAATATATAATCGGAGCTATATACTAGTATTTTGTTTATATTTAATTAGCTTACGTAAGCTGACTAAAGCTTTAGTTATTTTAGTTTTTAGTCTTTAGTCAGTTAGTCACTTTATTTAGTAACTGACTAAAGTCACTAGAGTGACTAACTAATAACTAACTAAAAAGTACGTATTTTAGTTATAACTAAACTTTAGTCAGTTATTAGTTAGTTATGACTGACTAATTTTAAACCCTGTCTTTAGTAAAAAGGATAGATTATTAGACTTATTTATTATATAATATAATATCCTTTATTAAACCTTTACTAAGTATAAATAGGTTATATAAAGCGTTCTAGCAAGCAAACTATATAGTATAGTTAATAAAGTTAACTTTAAGCTATTACTTTATATTATTATTTAAAATATTATATAATTTTTTAGCTGCCCCCTAATCTTTTTTATCTTTTATATAAATCTTAAATTATTATATAATTACTTAGTAAAGCTTAGTTTAATAACTAAAAAGTAGCTAATAATTAATATTATAGCTATCTGCAAGTTATATAAATATAAAGAGATCTTAGAGATTTATTAAATTAATAGAAAGAATAACTTAGCTAATACTTATATTAAGGATAAACTAAACTTAGCTTTATTTACTCTTATTTTTATAAACTTCTATAAGTTATATATTTAGGTAGCGGTTTAATAACTTACTTAAGTTATATATAACTTACGCTTATTTTTTTTCCTTTATTTTTTTCTTTTATTATCTAATGTTTTTTTTACTATATTTTTTTTATATTTTTTTTTACTTTTTTATATTATATTTCTTTAGTAAATAAATTATTATTATTTTATTCTAAGTATTATCCGACCCCTTATATTAATTTTAGAGTAAAAATAAAAACGCCCTTATAATTTTTTTTATTATTCCTTATTATCTAACACCTTTACTTATTTTTTTTCTCCCCCCGTTTTTCCTTATCTAAGGACTAATAATATTACTATTATTAGATATTATTAAGTACTCCTTTATATTTAAAAGCGCCCCTTAAATTATTATAAATATTATCCCCCTTTTACCGCTATCGGCCGATATTACCTTAATCATTATTATAGCGCGTATTTTTACTTAGCTAAACTAGCTTGCTTATAATATTCACGCTTATTATATAAAGAAATAATATATTATATATAACTATTATATATAAGTTATATATACACTATTATTATTTATATAATATATATTAAATAGATATAGATTTATAGCGTAGGAAGCGTATAGCTTTAAAGCTATTATTTTATAGCTTACTATTAAAATAGCTAGAAAATAAGAAAGTTATTATATAATTATAGCGAATATATATATTAAGTCTTAAGTTATATCTAAATATAAAATAATATTATATAATAGCTATACTATAAACTATATCTTAGCCTCTTCTTTTTTAATAAGTTTTTTATTATATAATAGCTACGGTATTTTTTTATATATATATTTAAAGCTATTTACTATATAAGCTACTAATACTCCTTCCTATTATATAATACCTTTATATACTAAAAACTAGGCCAGTTCTTAATAACGCTATTAAGATAAGGAGGTATATTATATAACTAATAACTAATAATATATATAGTAAAGATATATCGGACGATTTTATAACTCTTATTAAAGATATTTTAAATTATTATTATTATCTTTATTATTAGCGTTAAGGAAGAAAAGAAGAAGAAAGGAAGAGAAGAAAAGAAGAAGGAAAAGGGAGGTAGGAGAGGTTTTTATACCCCTCTATAAGCGGTAAAGCGCGGCAAAATCTAATTTTTCATAATCTTTTTTAGTATTTTTAATATAAGGTTATAAGAGGTAATATTACTACTTCTTTTCCTAAGTAATATAATTACTAAGGACCTTAAAAATAAAACCTTTATAAAGCACGTTATAAATTAAGTTATTTAATAATTTAATTTTTATTTTTTAGCTAATAACTTATTTTTTATCTTTTTTATAATAGTAAATAAAGCGTTATTTACCTTTATAGTTTTTTTAATAATATACCTATTTAATATTATATAATTATTTTTCTTTAATATATTTATATTTTATAAATTAAAGAGTTTTTTCTTTCTATAATATTTTTTTCCTTTATTATCTCTTTTTAAAAAAAGAAAAAGTTAAGTATTAATATTATCTCTCTATACCTTTTTATATTTACTATATAATATATATATAAGGGATAACTAGGATATAAGGAAATTTATAATAAAATATATATTAATACCTAAGTTATACTTTATATAACTTAGGGGATAAGAGATATTTTAGGAAAGAAGAAAGGGGTATAGGGGTAAAATATTATCTAGCTATATAGCCGCTTTTCCTTATATAAGGTAAGAAAAGTATTTATCTCTAATTATTATTAATATAAGTTACCTTTTACTTCTCTTATATATATATATATAATAAAAACTACTTAATATATTTAAAGCGCGTTATAACTTTAGTTTTTTTATAAAAATTTCCTTTCCTTTTATTATAATTATAACTACCCCTAGCTAAAACTTAGCTAAGTATAGCTTTACTTTAAATTTAATAGCGAATCCGATACCGCTAATATTTTACTTTTTTCTTAAAAATTACACCTTATACTAAGCGCGTATTAAAATAAAAAAGCACCTTATTTTTTTAAGTAATTATTATACTTAATTTTAACTTAATAAACTAATATTTAATATATTAATATTAGTAAAAGGATAGCTAGCTTTTTAGTTTTTAAAATCTTAGTAAGCTTAAAAATTAAAACTTTAAAAATATCTTTTTCTTATATTTATAATATTTTATAAAATAAAATAATATATATATTTACTTTATAACTTAAATCCTTATATTATATATATACTAGTTAGTTTTAAAATAAAAATATTTTATTAATATAAATACTAGTTAAGTTTTTAATAATATAAGCTAGTAATATATTAAAGCTTACTTATTTAAGTATTTATAATTTTTATTTTTTAAAAAGCTTAAAATTAAACTATTTTTAGCTTAACCTTAACTTATATTCCTAAGCTAGTTTTAGTTAAGTTATATTATAATTAGTATTATTATTAATATTACTAATAAAATAATCTAATAAGGTACCGCCTCGCACCGCCCCGCACCGCCTTATATTACTTTATATTATACTATCCCGCTACTTCCCTTTACCCCGCGCCTTATAAAATTTCCTTTCTCTATACTCCTCTCCTTACCTTACTCTTTTATATTATCTAAAACTACCCCTAAACTATAAGATCGATATATTATACCGCCGCTAGCTACCGCTATACCCTTATATAAGCGTATAATAGTTTCTTCCTTATATAGTTAAGGGGTTTTACTTACCTTATAGGTTTTTTCCTACTTAATATATTCTAAAAGCTTTAAATATTACTAAAGCCTTTAATATATAATTCAATAAATAAATAAAATCTAATAACGTAAGTAAAATAAAGAGTATAATTTAATAAAAAAGGAACTTATAAATAACGCTATTAATTTATTAAGTTAACTTTACTTATATAGCTAATTTAATATATATTTTTATATAATTTACTTATTCCTAAAAGGCACTATTTATAGCCTTACCTTAGTCTATTATTTTACTATAGCTTTACGGGCCTAAGTGAGGCTTATAGCGGCGCTTTTTCCTACTTTTTAACCTTACCCTATCTAGCTTCTGCCTCCTAAGTTAGGGGTTTTTCCCTAGGCCCTGCCCGGTTTTTCCCCCCTCCTTATATATAGTAGTCCTAGATACTATTTATGCCCCTAGCGTAGATTCTAATAATAATAATAATAATAATAATAATAATAATTTAATTTTAAAAATCTTATTTTAAAATAAAGCTTAAGCGCTACTTTATTAATAAATTTAATAAATATTTAATTTTTTTTAGAAAAGGTTTTTTATTATAAGTATTATTATTATTTATTTTTAAACTTAATAATTAGCTTATTTAGCTATTAAAACTTTAATAAAAGCTTAAATAATATTTTAAGCTTTTACTAAACTAAATATAAAATTAGCTTATTAAGATATAATAATAAAATATAGTTTCTAATTAATAATACTTAAAATAAACTTATAAATTATTATTCTTAAAGTTATAGTTTTAAAAGCTAATAATAGCTAGGTTTCTTAATAATAGTTTTTTATTAACTAATAATAAGGTTTACTAAGTTTTAATTATAATAAGCTTAAAAAGATTCTTTTATATTTTTGCTAAACTAAGCTAATATTCTTAGCTACTAAGGAATATAGCTTAAGGTTAATTTTTTTTAAAGTTATTTATAATAAATATAAGTTGTTAAGAGAGGCCTTATTAATCTTAGCTTATTTATAAATATTATAAAATATAGCGTTATTATTAGTAAAGCTTATTATTATATTTTTAAGCTAATATTTATAACTTATATTTTTTTATTATAGTATCTAATAGCTTTATTTTACTAGGTAAAAGCTAAATTAATAGCTTTAAGCTATCTATAAGTACTTTTACTATTTTTAAACTTACTTAAATTTTTATTTATAAAAAGCTTAATAATCTAATTATAACTTTTTAAAAATAAAAGCTTATTTAAGCTAAGGTTAAGTATATTATTAGCTTTTCTAAATAATAAGTTAAAAAAGAGTAAAATTATATAAGCTTAAAAATTAAAAATAACTTTAATAATAAAAAGAGGAAGTTTAGATTAATAAGAACTATTATAAGGCTTAAAATAAGAATAATTCTAGTTATAATAACTCTAATATATATTAAGTATATATCTCTTAAAGAAAAAGGGAGAAAAGAGAAAAAGAAAAGGGGCTTAAAGATAAAGTTAGTATCTAATTTAGTAAAAATTATTTAAGCCTTACTTTTAGTCTTTAGGTTAAAATAAACTTTATATTAGTAAGCCCTTTAATTTCTTATTTAAAAGTAAGTTATTTATAAAAAGAAAATTAATTATTTAAATTTAAGTAAAATAAATAAAGGAAAAAAAGTTAAAAAGTAAAGCGTTTAGTAATAATAAGTCTAATCTTAAGCTAATATTATATAAATTAATTTTATAAAAAGTTAAGTAATTAGCGTTAAGAGTTTTATAACTTTTTTATATTAGTTACTAAATAAACTAATATATTACCTAATACTTAAATATAGCCTTAAGTAATTATAAAAAAAATAAGATAAAAGGGACTTATATA
Source organism: Ophiocordyceps camponoti-saundersi (nom. inval.) (assembly GCA_003339415.1). Lineage (NCBI taxonomy): Eukaryota > Fungi > Ascomycota > Sordariomycetes > Hypocreales > Ophiocordycipitaceae > Ophiocordyceps > Ophiocordyceps camponoti-saundersi. The sequence continues at coordinate 42,396 of PDHQ01000245.1, read as the reverse complement.
TAAATAGTAAAGCTTAGTTAATTATATAAAATCTAGAAAAGCTCTAAGCTATCTATTTATATTATTATTATTAGAATTTAAATTAGTAGCTTAAATAGTATCTAGGACTACTATATATAAGGAGGGGGGAAAAACTAAGCAAGGCCTAGGGGAAAACCTATTACTTAGGAGGTAGAAGCCTAATAAGGTAAGGTTAAAAAGTAAGTAAAAAGCGCTACTATAAGCCTTATTTAAGCCCGTAAAGCTATAATAAAATAATAAACTAAGGTAAGGCTATAAGTAATACCTTATAAGAATAATAAGTTATATATAAGTATATATTAGTTTAGCTAGGTAGGCTATAAATTAGTAAGTAAGCGGGGCGGTATATATTTTATTATTAAGGTATAAATAAATAAAAGCTAGGTAATACGCGGCTTTTTTCTCTTTTTTCCTCTTATAGGAATATATATAACTATAAATATTATTTTTACTATATAAGTAAATAACGCCTTACGGCTAACTATTAGCTTAACTCTTAACTAATAGCGAGATAATTAGAAAAGTAAAAATTAGAGAGGAAAACCTAATTCCTTATAATATATATATAAGCTATATTATATAAAAGCGCTTACGCTAAGAATATTCTAGCTATTAAGTATAGTAAAGTAAGTAAACTTTTTATTAAAAACTTAATAAGAATATAAATACTAAGAATATAATAAATTTTATAGCTTAAGTATATATTACTTATATAAAATTAAATATAAATTTTATAATAATAAATACTTTTTAAATTATAGCTTATAATAATATGCTAATAAGCTAAAAATATATAAGTTATTAATAATAAATATTACTAAACTTTATTATATATAGCGTAAAAAATATAAAATATAGAAAAACTAAAGTAATATTAAGGCGCTTTTAGCTAAAGTTAAGTATATTATTTAAAATAAAAATTAGTCCTTAGCTTATAAAAATATATATAATATTAAGTAAGCTTTAACTAAGGCCGCCTCCGCTCTTACTAATTTAAATAAAGTAATAAGGGTTTTTAAGTTAATATATAATATTTTTAAATATATTAAAATAGCCCTTAGTAATATCTTAGTTAATATTATTAATATAAGCGAGAAGCTAAATATAATAAAAATATAATAATAATAAGTATAACTAAAGCTATTAATAAGTTAAAATATTTAATAGTTAAGTTAAATATCTATACTAAAAAAAAGGTAGCTTTAGCTATAGCTACTAAGAAGGTAATAACGCTAGCTTTTACTATTATCGCTACTTTAAGCTATATCGCTTAGCTAAAAGCTAGGTAAGAGATAGGAAAGGTACGTAAAGTGGCGGAGGCTATAAGAGCTTTTTTTAATAATATAAAGCTAAGTTTTACTAATAATAATATTACTAATAGAAATAATAATAAAATTACTATAATAAAGGACTTAACGCTAATTAAAGTTAAGGAGATTAAGTTAACTAATAAGGCTAAAAGTAAGGTAAAAGGTAAAAGACTAGATAAAAGTAAAGCTAAGGCTAAATATAATCGCGCGTTAGTTAAGTTTTAGTTAAAGCTAGCTAAGAAAGTATATTTAGCTATAATAATCTCGGACTTTAATAATAATAATAACGATAATAATATTAGTATAAAAACTTTTAAGTTTATTAATATAATAATATTATATATAAGGTAAATATATTTAAGTAAAAGCGTAGCTAAGCTAGCTAGCTAAGATAATAAAATAAAGCTTATAGCTTAGGAGTTAATAGTTAAGAAAAAAGCTAATTTAAATTTTAGCTATAGTTATTTTTACGCGCTTAGTAAGTAAAAAGTGCTACTAAGTATAATAATTAGGTTACTATTTATTAAAAAGCTTAAGAGTTATTAAGCTAGCCGCGCTTAAGTAATAATAGATAAGTTTAATAATTTTATATTTATAAGTATAGCTATATTTATTTAATTTAGTTTACTAGCAGTTTAGATTAATATTATTAAAAAGTAAATACTAGCTATAAAATTACTAATAAGTTTATTAAAATCTTTTAAAGCTATATACTTAAAAATACCTAATATATTAAAAGATAAGATAAAAATAAAAGCTAAGTTAATAGTAGCTTTACTTACTATATTAGGAGTATTTACTAAGTTTAAGCTATTATTTACTTAGAGTCTATTAATAACCCGGGGCCGGTTTTTTACCTAAATAATAGTAAAAGAGCGGGCCTTATAGTTAAAAAATTCTAACGATATTAGTAAGGAGATCTAAACTAGTAAGGTAAAAAGCTTATATAAGGATAAAGTAAAGGAAATAATAATTAGATAGGGTAAGGAGGAAAAGATATCTATTAGTTATATAATAATAAAAAGGTTTAGTAAATAAAAATATAGTAAATTTAAATTTATAGTAAATTTAATAAGGATATATATAAAGTCCTAATAAAATTAAACTAATAAAAGTTAATATAGCGTAATATCTATTTTATAATAGTAAAGGTAAAAATATAATTATTAAGCTTAAGTTATAAAAAGGACTTAGAGCGGGATTATTAAAATAGTTTATCTATTTAAGTAGCGAGATTAGGGTATTATAAGAGGAGGTAATATATATTTTAAAGCTTAATATTATATTAATAATTTAAAGTAATTATATTTAAAACTTAGCGTAAAAAAAAAAACTTTTATAATTTAATTTTTTTTATATATAGCTAGGTAATTATAGTATTAATATACTTTAAGAGATTATAGTATATTATAATAATTATAAGCTAATCTAAGCGCGGGGGGAAATTAGCTAGGAAAAGAGTAAATTTAAGGTAAGCTTATTAAAGGCGTTTTTCTTACTATTTTTTATTAGTATACTTAGTTTTTATAAAAAAGGCGCTAGGTAATTTTTCTATTAAAGGTATTATATAAGGCGTAAGCTATATTATTATTTACCTTAGTTTTTTTTAAAATAAAAACTTAGTTTTACTATATCGAGTTAAGTAATATATAGGGAATTTTATAAGAAACCTTAAAATAAACCTAAACGCGTATTAAATTATATTTAGTATACTTACTTTTTTAAGCTAGTAAAAAGCGTTAGCTTTTCTCTTATTTATATAGAGGTTAATTAGGGGGGTTTAAAACTTAGCTTCTAAGTAATAAACTAAGGTTACTTTAAAAGCGCTAAAAACGGTATATAAATATTATAATTAAGCGGGGCTTATAATCCTAGTAAGGCTTAAGGGGTTCTTAGTTTTTAAGGTAATTATATAGAAAGTAATAGAGGCGTAAGATATTAAAAATTATATAATTTTTATATATTACTTTTTAGCTTAAGAGAGGGTATAGCTTTAAGTAAATATAATTAAAGTAATAAGAGCAAGATTTTATTTAGAAAGTTTATTACGTATAATTTAAATATATATTTCCTAATATAATTATCTATATACCTAAACGCTTAATAAGCGCGTTTTAAAGATAAGGTAAATTTTATATATACCTAGCTTAACTATATATTATTCTAAGTAATATTTCTTAGAAAAATATATTAATTCGCTCTTATATAACTTAAAAGCTATATTATAATCTTAAGCTTACTTCTTATAAATACGCTATACTAACTAAAAATATCTTATAATTATAATAATATCTAGCTTAACGCTAAGAAAGTTTATATTATTAGTAAACTTAATAATTTCTAGCTTAGGTTTATATTTTAACTATTAATAAAGCGGAATTATATAAAAGATAAAAAGTATAATAAAGAGTAAAAAGCCTTAAGGGATTTTAATTTAAATTAGGAAAGGTGCTAAAGTTTATCTATTAAAGCGTAAATATAAAAAGTAATAGCTAAGATAGCTTTATAAGAAAATATAAATCTAAGTAAAATACTTTATATATATAAGTTTATAAAGTAATTTATTATAATAAATAGCGTTAAAAGCTCCCTTTATATTAAGTTATAGGAAAAAGGCGACTTTTTTCTTAGCTTAAATAGCTTAAATAAGTTTTATAATTATAAAAATAGCTAATTTTATTAACTTATTCTATTTATTACCTATTTAATTATTAAAAAGGAGCTAGTATAGTTTAGCGGTATTAGATAACCGCTTATTTATAATAAACTTAAGTATTTTACTAAAGTAATATAAAAAGGAGATTAGCTTATAGCTACTAGCTTATTAGTAAATTTCTAGCTTCTTATTTTATTTATATAATATAATTATAATAATAATATAAAGTTAATTTAAAAAATAGCTAAGCTAAAAGTAAGCGTAAAAAATATAAGTAAGCTATATATAAAAGATTAAGTAATATATTTTAAGAAAGCTAGTTAAGATTTAGTTTAACTTAGTTACTTTTTATAATAATATAATATTAAGGGTAGTTTAAATATTATCTATAATAATATATTATTTTATAAGAAAGCTAAGTTTAAGCGTTTTATTATTTATAAAAGGAAGGTTAAGGATAAGGGGAAAAAACTTATCTGCTAGAATATAAGCTTTATCTTCGAAAAACGTAGCCTTTCCTTTACCTAGGTTTTATAAGGCTAGAAGGTAAATAAGCTTAGCTAATAGTTTATTATAGAGCCGCGCTTAGCGCTTTATATATTAAAACTATTTAAAGTTATTATTAATAAAATATAAGAAAGAACGCTAATTAGCTTAATAAGAATAAATAATTACCTTTTTCTAATTATAAGTAAATTCTTATAATTATAGCTAATTATACTTAAACGGGGAATTATAATAATAACGCTTAGCTTATTTAGTATCCCTAATAGTATAAGCGATTATTAAAGTAAACTAAGTTTATTTTTTCTTAAATATTAAGGTATAAAAAAGTATAGCGTTTTAGATAACTTATTATAATTTATTATAAAGGCGGTTAAGGGCGGTATTAATTTAATTAGCGGTTTTAATAGTAGTAAAAATAAAGATTTAAGTAAGGGATTCTTTTATAATAAAGTTTAAATTAGCTTATTTTTACTATAGCTTAAGTATAAAAAAGTTAATATTTTATATACTAATTATAAGTATTTATAAAATATAATTAGATTTTATAAAGTTAAGGTTTAGTTTTATATATATAATATAAAACTTAGCTATAGCTTAGATTAAATCTAATATATTATTTTAATAATTATAAAATATCTTTATATATTTACTTTTAAAAGTAAGGAGTAAAAGGTTAAGTTTAAAATTTTTCTAAATAAGCTAATAAGCGTTATAAGAGCGTTATTTATAACTATCTTATAATAAATAATATAAGTTAAAATCTTTAAAGAGGATTTATTTCGCTTTTAACTTAAATTCGGAAAAAAAAGAGAGGTAGCTTTATCTAGCTTAATTTAAAAGAGAGTATACTAAGATAATTTTTAATTTAAAAGCGAAGCTAACTTTAGCTTAATTTTTACTAATAATAGGTAACTAATTCGAAACGCTATAGCGCTTATAAATATATATAGCTACTTATCTATTATAAAAAATAAGTTTATAAAATAAAGTTTTAAAAAAAGCGGGCTAGCTTCTAAGTAATATATTATTTCTTATAAAATAATAATATTATAATTATATATATTATAAAAAGCTAGTTATTTTAGCTTAAGTTACTTATTAATATTTAAAAAAGGATTTTTAGATATATAAAAAGAAGTTAGAAGTAATAATAATTATATTTTTATTATTTTTATATAAAGCCTTAATAGTAGCTTTAGTTTAAATCTTAGTAAAAGCTAGTATAATTAAAAGTATTAGTTAGGCATCCTTCCTAAGCTGAATAAGTAGCTAGAGTTATCTTATAAACTTCTTAAAGTAAAGATATTAATAGATTAAACCTAGAATATATATACTATATTAACCTAAATAATAAGGTTTAGGTAACTTATCTAAATTATATAGCGTATAGGAATATTATATTTACTATATAATATACTCCGGCTAATAAAGTTATAAAAGATTAAATAATAATTTTACTTATAACCTATCTCTTTTTTAAAAAGTATAGAAAAGTAAATATATTATATATATATTCCTCCTCCTACTAACTACCTCCCTATCCTCCTCCTATATTAACTTCGTATATTATATTAATATTATATTAGTCTTAGATTAGTATTATCTTAAGTTCGACTCCTTTTTATATATATCCCTAACCTCTTACTTTATTTATATAGAGATAGTTATCTCTATAACGCGTACTACGCGTATTTAACGCGTATTATATTCCTAAGTAGCTAGTAATATATATATTTTAATATTAATAGCTTTTCTTTTTATAGTTAGGAATATATATTTATTAAGTAAGTAATTTAGGTATAATTAGGTTCTTTTAGTAGCTTTTATAAATTAAATTATTTCTTTATTTTTAAGGACTTATATAGTTTAGGATTAATAAATACTCTTACCTTACTAATTTATAGATAAACTTAAGTTAATATTATACCGATATCTAATATATTTCTTAATAATTTTAATATAATTTCCTAAGATAGTATATATTAAGCTATATATTATATTTTCCTATTATCTATATTTTATAAATAATAAATAAGGTTTAAGTAGTAAACTTAACGCTATATATTATCGCTAATATAAAGCTTAATATTATATATCGTTAGCCGCTATTATAAGCTAGTCCCTTAGCTTAGTAGCTTCTAAGCTAAGGGACTAGTAAGTAATTTCCCTAAACTTAATATAAGCTAGCTATAAGGATATTACCGAGGTATTTTATTTTAGAGACCCCTAGTAAATACTAGCCGCGTAAGGGAGAATCTCCCCTATTAACTAGTAAACCCCTATAGCTAGTAAGGGTTATCTCCTTCTTATAATACTAAGCGTTCTTTTATTATAATATTTATAATTCCGCTAAGTTATTATAATCTTTATATTACGATACTCTTAGGGCGGCGTGATTCTTAACCTTAGGGGTACCGTAATCTCTTAGTAATATTTTCTTTCTAATCTAAGGACTAAAGAAATAAAAAATAAATATAATATAGTATACTAAATAAAGAACGCGATATTTAGTAAACTTTCGCCGGGTTATCCGCGAAAAAATAGATAAGAAAGACTAAGGTAATTATAAAAAGGGAAGGGGAAAAAAAAATTTTAGAAAAGGGGGGGGGAGGGGGATATTTATACCTAGGAGGTATATACCTCTTATATTTATAAGAGGGGTTAGTATATACTAATATATTACCTATAAGAAGGGTAAGTATATACCTTATTTAATAAGGTAAATTAGTAACTTAATATTTTACTTATAAATTACCCCGCGCCTAAGCTTTTTATTCCTTTCCTTTTCTTTTTACTTTTATTATTATTATTATTATTATTATTATTATTATATATTAAAAGTAAATTTAAGTTAATTTTAAGTTAATATCGTAATAAGCTTTTACTAACCTTAACTTAAGATTTATTATATATTAGGACCGCCTCCTTATATACTTACCGCTTTACGCGGTTATTAAATTATTATTTCGAATCCTAAGTTTAAGAATAATATTAATAATAATAATATTCTTAAGGCTTTAATTCGCTAGCGGCGTAAAAATATATTAATCCTAGCTTTAATTTATATTAGCTACGAGTTAAAATTAACCCGGTTTTTAATATATTTTAAACTTAGCTTTAGATACGTATTACGCATATCCTACTCTTATCTCCTTTACGCGCCCCTTATAAGCTCCTTTTATAGTATCCGCGATTATTTTTTACCCGCGCTTATAAATATTATTACCTATTTTTATAGTAATATTTATTACGCCTTATCGAGTATAACTTACTAAGCGTAATCTTTTTATATTTTTACCGCTATTTACGCTATTATTTTAAGCGTAGCGCGATATTATTTAGCGCGGCGATATTAAAAAGGTACCCTTATATTAAAATTATATTAGCTATATAGGTAAATAGGAGCTAAAAATTAACGCTTATTAAAAATAGGTATTTTAATTAGTAACCGCTTATTATTAATATACTAAAAAAGGTATTTAGTATAATAATATATATATAGCTTATTAAAACTTAACTTTATATAAACTAATATTAACTTAATAAACTATTTTAGCTATTATTACCTTTATATAAGCTTTTACTATATTTATAGGCGATAATACGCCTTTATATAAAAATTAGCGTGCCGAAGTAAGTTTAATAATAATCTAATCTCTATTTATATTTAAGTTAATATTTAACTAATATTACTAATATAGTAATATTACTTAGCTAGCCCTATACGATTATTACGCGTCGCGCTCTCCTAAATATCTATATTAGTAATAAGGGTAGGGGACTCTTAAGGATTTTACTTTTTTTTTTTTCTTATTATTTTTATTTTTTATTATTTTTATCTCTTATATATTACCGAAAATAAAAAGAAGAAAAAATAGATAATATTAACTTATAATAAGTTATCGCTAAGTATTAAGATATCCGAATTATTAAGTTACTAATTAAATATTAGTTAAAATATATTTATATATTATCGAAATAGTAATTATAATTTCCTAAAAGTTAGTATTTTAATAAATATCTATTATCTAAATTACTTTTCTATTTCTAATTTAAATTAAGGTTAAATAATAATAAAGCTAATATTTTAGCTTATATTAGTTAACTAAGTTTTAAGTAATAAAAGGTAGTTAAGTCTACGATATAACCTAGCTTTATTACTAATTAATATTAATTAGATATCCTTTTTAAGCTAAATAAATAGCTAAAATTATATTATAAATTTCTTAAAGTAAAAATATTAATAAATTAAACCTAAAATATATATATTATATTAACTTAAATAATAAGGTTTAGGTAACTTATTTAAATTATATAGCGTATAAGAATATTACGTTTACTATATAATATATTTTAGCTAATAAAGTTATAAAAGATTAAATAATAATTTTACTTATAACTTATCTTTCTTTTAAAAAGTATAGAAAAGTAAGTATATTATATATATATTCCTCCTCCTACTAACTACCTCCCTATCTTCCTCCTATATTAACTTTATATATTATATTAATATTATATTAGTCTCGGATCGGTATTATCTCGAGTTCGACTCCTTTTTATACGTATCCCTAATCTCTTACTTTATTTATATAGAGATAGTTATCTCTGCAACGCGTACTACGCGTATTTAACGCGTATTATATTCCTAAGTAGCTAGTAATATATATATTCTAATAAAAAGTTTAATATAAATCCTAATAAGGCTATTTATTTAATATAATATAAAAGTAAGTTTATTAATATTTATTATATTTTAAGTTTATTTAAAAGATTATTAGCTTAAGTTTAATAAAAATATACTTTTTTTATACTTAATCTAACGCCTTATAGCTTTTAATATATTTTTACTAATTAATATTTTAGAAAATAGCTTTAGCTAAGAGCTATTTATAAGTTTATAATATTTCCTATTAATAATAAACTATTATAAAGACTTAAGAACCGATTTTAAAATAAATTATATATAAAAAAATATTATTAATTATATACTAAGTTTAGTAAATTATATAAGCTATTATTTATAATAAATATAAATTTTATTTTATTCTTAAATAGCTATAAAATATAGCTTTAACTAAGCTAGGTAATCTTTATTATATATAATATATATATATAAGTATCTATCTTATCCCGCCTTATATTTAATTTTAATCTTATATATAGTAATATTATATTTATTATAAAGTTTAGTATACTTATAAGACTTAGTAATATAATTAAAATAATAATAATTATAATATTAATAAAATTAGATAAAATTTAAAAAAAAATTATTTTAAAAATTTATATTTTTTATAAGTTTATAATTATAAAATTAAGTAATATTAGTAAAAAAAGTTAGTTTAATAATAAGTACTATCTAAATAGCTTTAAATATAGCTTTTAAAGCTTTAAGCTTAATAATAATAATTTTATTAACTTATATAATTTTTATAATAAAATTATCTTAGTTTTTTATAAATAAAGCGAAAGGAAGCTTTTTAGTAATAATATTATATAAGTAGTTAGCAATAATAATATTTAATTTAAAAATAATCTTAACTTAAAAAAATCTTAAGTAAATTTTATAATATTAAAATTAAATATAATAGCTATATCTTTATTATTAAAGCGGTAAATAGCTAAGTAAAATATTATTTTTAATATATAATTAATAGCTTATATTATATTTTTAAAAATTTTATTAATAATAATATTATTTAAAATATTATTAAAATATATAATAATTTCTTTTTAATATTAAAGTAAAATTTATTTCTTAAGTTTAAAATAAAATTATAAAGCTAATATTACTTATACTTATATTTTTAATATTTAATTTATTAATAATATTTATAAAAATATTTTTTATAAAATTTTAATAATAATATACTTAATATTTTTTATATATAAAATCTTAATCTTAGCTAATTTTATATATTTTAATTTTTATTTAAATTAATTTATATATTATTTTATTATAGCTTAAATTAATTAAAATAAATTTACTAAAATAAAGCTTAATAAAATTATATAAAACTATTTTATTAAAATATTAAAAAAAACTTAAAAAAGTTTTTATAAGTTTCTTATATTTTATTTATTATTAATTAAATTATAAGTAAACTTAGCTAGGTCCGCGCTTAGTTACGCTTAAAGGTTATTTAGATTCCTCTTACTACGCTTTATCTTTTCGCGTTCGCTATTATTTTAATTAAGGAGTAGGAGCGCTATAGCCCTAAGCTAAATTTTTAAGCTAATTATAAATTTATAAATAACTTACCGTTATTCGTAAGTGCGCACCTATTCTAAGTATGTTTACCGCGTAATCTTTTTAAATCTTAGTATATTATTCGGTTATTATTTATTTATAACTAAAGTATATATATTACTTAAGTATAACTAAAGTTAAGTATATATACTATTAATCCCTTATTAGATTCTTAATAGATTATAACTAAAAAAAGGAAAAATATTTTAAATTTAACTTCTTTAATTTTTATAATTTTGTCTAAAATTTTTAGGTAATCTGCTAATAATTTAGCTGAGGATTTTGTCCCCGATTTTAAACTAGTCTTTAATTTAATATACCTACTAGGCGAGAGACAGCGAGCCTAGGACCTACGGGTATACCCCCTTCTTCTATTATGAGTCATCTCCTTATTCCTAAGTCGAACCTAAGTCGTACGAGTTGCGACTTAGGTATCGATACACGATTCGTCATAGGCTTCCTTTATGCCCGAGGTATCCTCTATATATATATCGTAGAGCAGATATAAAGAGGTGTGAAGGGGTATAAAGGAATAATACTAATATATAATTACCTTTCTAGGCCCGTGTGTTTAGCCAACGAGATTAGTATGTGTGTGCCACCGAGAGCACATATAGCGTTAGCATAGCAGAATTATCAGTGAGACGGCCTGCAGCTGCGCAACAGACGGAAACCATCAGGTGAAGTAGTGTGGATATTTGAGTCTATGAAAAACTTCCAGCAGACAGCTTTATTGTTACACAGACGTACAAATCTAATAGTGACCTTGGTCAAACGTCGCCAGGCAATGTAGGGTGCTCTGGGAGAGATGGGAGAGGTTTGCGAGGATTCATGACCTGCGAAGAGCACTTTGAAGATAGCATAGATTGATCATCGTTGACACTGTGAGAGTTTTGACCGGACACGCAATCACCATCGGTACTAGGATTGCGGAAGCAATCTTCGGTGAGCAACAAGGGCAGTCGATGATATTCGGAGGAAGTAGGGCCAGTAGTGCTGGAGCGACGGACGTTGGACAACGAGGCACCGGACGCCGAGATAGAGTTTTCCTCCTCTGACTGATTGGATTGAGCGCACTGAAGGGCGTCATACCTTTGTCTTATGCTTTGCTTGCCCACACACAAGTTTGGCTGGGAATTGGAAGATCTGTCATAGTTGTTGAAGGAGGTCTGGCCTGGTAGCGACACGAGAGTTGGGACGGGAACACCCCTAGAAAAGATGACTAGGAAGAGACACGAAAGTAGAATGACGGCTTGAAGAATGGCCATTCTCTTTTGGAAGACGACCTCTTCCGCAAGGAGGTTGAGCCTGGTGCTTAGAGCCATGATATCCCGCTCCGAACGATCTGCTTGGCTATCAAGGGCAAGGACAGTCGACTGCCATATCTGATCATATTGCTCGCGAATGTTGCGCAGCTCGGAAAGAAGCGTTTGGTTGAGGTCGTTTAGAAAAGTGGTGACCCTGGAATGTTGCTTATGCTCACTTCTCTGCAATGCCTCTTGCACATGTCGAGACTGTTCTTCGACATATTTCAGAGAAAGCGTGAGGTTTGTCTCGACTTGCTGAAGGCGTTTCGTGATGGCATTGAAAAACCCTTCTTGTACAGTAGTAGTTGCTCCGGTAGTGCCAGCGGCACCACTTGCCCGCGGCTTGCCGTTCGCAATCCCAGGGGCTGAGGACTTGGTCGCTGAAAATACAGTCACGTCACTGCCATCTCTGGCAGTTTCCTTTGGAATAGTCGATTCCTCCTTCAATGACTCACTGACACTGCCAACGGCTGCTTCCCCATCATCAGAGGATTTAGGGATCGATAGGTCTCCTGGCCCCAATGTCGTCAAGGGAGAGGACGCCTCGGCAAGACTGGTACACGCCAGCAGCATTGGTGATGCGACCTCTTCTGGCTGCTCTGGTTTTGAAGCCAGTGATGGTTGGGATTCTGAGCTGGTGTCGCGATTACTTGCGGCCTGGTGATCTCTTAAGCTACGTTGGGCGCGACCGGGGCTGGCTGGACAGGTTGCCATGACCAAGACTTGAAACATGTTTGCCATTAAGTGTCCCGCCAAGGTTGTCATATTGGATGGCGTGGGCTTGTCCCAACTGAAGTTGACAGATCTCGACGTTGGCGATGTCTCGTCGTGTTGAATCGGACTTTTTTCTGTATCCTGGCCGCGAATCTGCAAGTCCTCATCACGCCCAGTTTCACTGTCCTTCCAGGAGTCCAGCATTCGGGAGCCGTGCACACGAAGAAGTGACACTGGACAATAGTACTCGTTTCCATAATGGGTGAGGAACTCGATTTGAATGTATTTGGCCCATATCTGAGGGTTTTCGACCAAAAATGGCTGAATATCCCGGGAATTGCGTGCCTCGAAAACCCCTAGTTCCCGCCATTTGTCCATTTTGACAGGATATCGATCACTGACGCTTACGCGGAAGTGACGTATCATGCTGGAGAAGAACTCGAAGTTGGCGACGACCACGGTATCGACCAAGATGTCATCGCTGAGCTCGACAATAACATACTTCGAGGACACTGCACATTCCAAAAGCATGTATGTGTCCTTATTTTCGACCAATATGGCTCTGGCATTCTTGGCTCCTGTGGCGGACTTCAAGACTGTAGCACCTGCATCGAAGGAAGCATACGAAAAGCGCTCCTTGCATGTCTTTCCTGCATCCTTACTACGGTGTACGACGGTTTCACCGTACGGTATGGTTGCTTCGTCAGTTACTTCGCCTTCCCTTTCACCATTGAAAGGTTCAGAAGCGGCTTCTTTCTCATCTGTGATTTGGTAATCAACGAAATTCAGAGATATTTCGCCTTCTTCTCCCAGTCCGGCATGGTGCGCATCATCCGGTGCATATGTATAGTCGACCTGTTGTTGACTAATCTTACGAGACCTCCAAATCTGGGGATCCTGTCCGGCTTGTTTCAGCATCATTTCTTTCCAGTCCTCAAACGACATAAATGAGAATGAAGTAGGCTCTGCTGGTGGAGAATCATGAGTCGTCATCCCAATGTCAGTTGGCGAAGATGTCGGGTGTGCTTCGGCCGTGGATATAGATTGATATGCATATCCAGTATGGAGAGTATGATATGTGTTTGACTCGGAGCCACCCCAAGGGTTGGTCAGACATGACTGGGGAAGCATATGAGTGACATAGTTTACGGTTCGGGCTTCGCAGAGGCTGGAGCTGGATATGGAACTCGGAGTAGTAGGGGCGATAATGGGCGCAGTAGCCATACTCTGATTGACGCCACCTTCAGGGAGGGTGTCACTCCTAGAGACGTCGCCATGAGCCAGCACCCTGGGGCACAACAACGCCAAAAAGACTGCGAACGCAGGGACCAGCTGAGATATAGGTATAACCAAGTCGCGGCCCGCGCAGAGCTTTTGAACCCTGAAAAACATAGATGGTATGAAGATGGTCGAAGAAATCGGGAGTCCTTACACGCATAAGAAATGTGTAACAAGCCATTCGTCCCTGCGGAAAGGATTTAGCTAGAAGCCATAACCATTGTCATGAATCGTGTCAAACGGTAGGTATCCAGAGGATAGGACTTGGCCAGCCGAAATTTCAGAGAAAATATTGCACCAGCGAAAAATAGTATTATGTATATTTATACCCCTCTAATAGTGCCAAGGCCGGTCATAAGTACCTATACTAGGATTACTACTAGACTTCAGGGTTTAAAAAAAGTCAGTCAAAAAAGTCACAGAAGATTACTTTTAGTCATTTTAAATAAACTAGTTTATTTAATTAAAAATTAGGGCTTTATATATAAATTATAAAAAAACACTATTAAATAGAGGAAAAATACCTTTATAAGTACATATTTTTTTTATATTAGTAATCTTAGTTATATAAGCTATAAATAGCGATTAGTCATTTAGTGACTAAAGTCCTTAAAAAATAAGGACTTTTTTCCTTTAAAAATTCCTTACTAATTAAGAAAAAATAATTAAAAGAAAAAAAAATAATAGCTATTTAGCGAAGAATTTACTTTATTTTATAGCTTTTTTAGCTACTTATTTACTCTTATTTTACGCTTATAACTTTTAAAAAAGTTGCGACTTTTTTGCGACTAAAGTTATGCAATTAGTTAGTCGTTTTAAACCCTGCTACTAGTGTTACAAAGCTAGAGGCACTTCCCTCCTACATAATCTCGTTTTTTTAACCTGCTATTAGTGCGTTACGGGGACTGCTTAATATACGCTTATACGTATAATCTTCTAGTAAGCGTATATACTAAGCTAGCTACTAGGTATAGTATATAAAAGAGGGAGACGGGCTAGCTACCGATCGTAAGATTATAAAATAGCTATTATAAAAGGTATAAGCATAAGTAAGAGTTTTTTAAAAATTAAAATAATAACTATAAAAAATCTAAATTATTACCTAAAGGAATACTAAGCTAATTATATAGCTAAAAGCTTAAGGAAAATTTCTTAATATAATCTTAAAAATATTTACTTAAGAGGATTTTATAGTAATTTCTATATATATTAATAAAATAGAGATTTCCTAATATATAGTAATTTTTTAATATATAAAGATTTCTTAGTAAAATCCGGAGATTTCTAAAAATATATTTTAATATTAAATCTAATAAAAAATCTTAGTAAAATTCTAAGAGTTATTATAAAGAAATCTTAAGACGAAAACTTAGTAATTTCTTAAGCGTAAAGGTAATAAAATTTCTAAGGGAAATTTAAAGGAAATCTTAAGGGGGAAATCTTAAGAAAATATTATAAAAGGTTAAGCGATTTATAAAAATATTATTATATATCTTATATTAACTCCTTAAGCTAGAAAAGAATTCTAATAGCTTTATTAACTTTTTATATTATTTAAGAAATTATTATTATATTTAAAAGCTTTTCTATATTAACTTTAATAATTATTTAAAATTAAAAAATATTATTAGGGATTTATATATAGAGAATTAAATTAATTTATATAAGGTAGGAAAAAATAAAAAAATAAGATAAGAATAATAAAGGAGAATTATAATATATATTAAATATATATAGAAGAATATATATTACGGTAAAAGATATTATAATATTAAGAAAAGAAAATAAGAATAAGAAAAACGTAATATAATATATAAACTAAAAAAATAAAATAAAGAAAAATATCTTATTATTTTTATTATTTAGATACTATTATAGCGATAATATAAAAGCGAATATAGATAATTTTACTATAAATAGCGTAAGAGATATAGTTTATAGCTTTAAGTATAGTAAACTTTATAAAAATAAAGGCGTTTAAGATATTAGAAATAATAGTAAAGTTAACTATATTACGAATAGTTTATACTTATCTTTTAATATATATTATAAATAGTTTATAGTAAATAAGCTTTACTTAGCTTTCTTATTATAGCTAATATTTTTTCTTTATTTATAGCGTATAAAGTATAAGGATAAATAGTATATAATTAGTATTATATTATAAAGATATTAAAAAATAATACTAAAAGTATATTAATTTATAAGGTTTTTACCTAAGCTTAGTAAATATAAATATTATTACTTATTAATAGTTAAATAACTTAGAGATTTATTATTAGTTAATAGTTAAATAAATATAATAACTATTATATATTAAGAGTTAAATAGCGTAATATATACTTTCTTTATAAAGCGCGTTATTAATATATATCCGCTACGGTTTATATTAAAGCTATATAAAAAGCTATAAAGAGTCTTAATTTATTATTATATTAATAAATAGATTAGTATTAATAAGCTTAATAATTATAATATATTTAATACTATTAGAGGGTTTAACTAAGCTACTTTTCTAACTATATAGCTTCTTAGTAATATTATCGGGAGCTATTTTTATTAAATTTAGAACGTTAAAAACTAGAATATTACTAAGGTTTAAAATTATTTTATTTCCGATAATATCGCTCTAAGCTAAAAAAAGTATATAATTAATAGTAATAGCTAAAAGTAAGATAATAATACCTTTACTAAGTAAATATATTTATTTTCTTATATAAATATAAAAGTCCTATTAGTTCTTTTCGTAAAATTTTAATATCTTACTTAAATTATTAAATACTAACTTTTTATTAATAAATATAGTAACTTTATTAATATTAATTAATAAGTTTTTAAAAGCTAAAATATTAAGTAAGAAAAATATTAAAATAAGGAAATTAATAATTTATTTATTACTAATATTAAATATTTTCGCTATATAACTTAAGCTAAGGGAAATATTATATTTAGTAAGGTATTTATTAAAATAAGTTACTTAGATTAAAATAATATTTATATTTTAAAATATTAAAGCTTATTTATTATAATATATTACGAAAAAAGTAAGCGAGTATTTAATAACTTAAATTAGATTATTATAATAAGTTATTAAGAAGTTATTATTAGCTTTTTTAACTTTTTTAGCTTTTAAAATTTTTTAAAATTAGATAGCGGTTTTAGAAACTATCGCGGGGGTTTTAAGTTATTAAAAGGTAAAGCGAGTTTATTTATTAAGGGTTTTAAAAACGCTTTATTAAATTAAAATAAGAGGAGTAATAAAACGCTTTATTAAAAATTTTCTAAAAATAAAAGTAGCTCCCTTAATCTTAATTTTCTTTTTTATAGCTATTAATATTATTCTTTTTATCTTACTAAAATAATTAATATAGGAGATAATAGCTAAGATTTTTTTAATCTTTTCTAACTCTTTTAACTCCTAATAAACTTACCTAATAATAAGGCCCTTAATATAATCTTTTATAATTTCTAATAGCGCGTAAGCGCTATAGTAGTTTTTTCTAAGCTAATTAGATTACGGAAAAATATTACTTTTAATATTAATAAGGGAGTATAGTAAAAAAAGTTAAGTATAGCTTTTTAATAAGATAGCTAATATTTTAAAAATAAAGCTAGCGGTAAAAGAAGATATTATAGTAGTTTATTAAGTAGAATATCTAAGCGTTATAATTTTAAAAATATTAAGTAAGGAGCGGTTAAAGCTAAAATATTCGTTATTTAAAAGTAAGTACTTGGAATTATAATCTTTATTATTAGGAAATTATTCTCTATTAGCTTATTTTTTTACTTTTATATTAATATAATAAATATAACTATTTAACTTACTAAATAATAAATTATATTCCTTTTCTTATAATACTTATTTCTAAGTAATAAAAATTATATAATTATTTAATTTCTAATTATTAAATTTATAAGAAAGTAACTTATATAAATATTAAAATTTTATAAGGTTTTTAAATAGCTAAATAGCTTTTTTAAAGCTTTTAAATATAAGTATAAGGGGAGTGCGAATTAGTTATTTATAAAATAACTTATAGTATATCTTATTATAAGAATAATAGAAATTATTATAAGAAAGATTAATCTTAAGTATAAAAGAAAAAAAATAATATAAGGATAATAAAAAAAATTAGAAAATAAAAAGAAATAACTATAAGGGGGATAAAGACTAATATATAAGAAGATATAATAAAGATAGGTAATATAAAGGGGAATAAGAGGATAAATAAAAAAGAGAGGAAGTAAGAGAAGAAAGGTAAGAAAATAAAGGGAAATCCGGTATAAATAGTAACGCGTTAAGTTTATTATTTCCTAGAGATATTATATATTTATTATTAGGTAACTTATTTACCTTATTCTAATAGCTAGTACTTTTTAAGAGTATTTATATATTTTTTCCTAGTAATTTCTAGCTTAGCTTCTAACTTATCTTTTTCCTTCTTAAATTCTTTAATTATCTCCTTTTATTAGAAGTCCTTCTTAGCTACTTACTAATTATTATTACTTAGGTATCTTTTCTAATATATAAGGTATTTTATTTAAATAGCACCTCGCCCTCTCTTAACCTTTCTCTTATTAAGGATTTATTCGATCTTATAATTATTAATATTAAGCTTAGAGCTAAGTTATTCTCTTAAAATATTAGCTAATTAAAATTATATAATTAATATAATAAAATAAATATTTATAAAATTATTAAGATTTAGTTAATAAGCTAAATAACTAATTTATTTAATTACGCGGAAAAGCCTAGTTTATTATTTTAAAAGCTTCGCTATTTATCTATTAGAAATAAGATATCTTTTCCTAAGTTTTAGCTAAACCTAATTACTAGGCTTAAACTTAAGCTTTTAATATTTTTTATTATATTATCTTTTTATTATAGCTTAAGTATAAGTAATAAAAATAATTACCTTATCTTTTAATATTTTCCTAAATTTAAGGGAAGCTTAATTACTTAAATAACGAGAATTATTATTTATTTAAAATCTAATAAATAACTTACTTAGCGTAATCTTAATAATTAAGAAAAAGGAGTTATTAAATAAAAACTAAAAAGCTAGTAAAGCGTTAATTTATTATTTTATCGGGAAATTAATAGCGAAAAATCTAAAAGCGATTTTAATAATCTAGTTTTATTTTTCGGATAAATTATTAATTTATAGGTAATATATAGTTAATATTAGGAGTTTAGTACTAAAAATAAACTATAAGGTTTTTTAAAGCTTAAATATAAATTTTAAATCTTAATTAGAGATAATTTATTTAAAGATTCTTTAGTTATAATAAGTAAGCTTATTATATAGCCGCTAAGCTTATTTTTTAATAATAAAGTAATTATATTTAAAAGTTAAAATATATATTTTTAAGAACTTATTAGTAATAGTAAGGAGAGTATTATAAAACTTTCCTTTAAGTTTAGACTAAGGTAAATTTTCTAAAAAAACTAAAAAAAGTCTAATAATAAAGTTTATTATAATTATATAAAAAGAAATCGCTAAGGAATAAATAAAAACTATTTCCTTAAAAAAAGCTTATCTATTAGTTTAATTTTATTTATAAATATTATATTTATTTATAAAATTATAAATTTTTTTTTAGTTAAGAAATAATAAAATTAAAAAAGTTTAGCTTATATATATTTTTAGCTAATATAAAATTTATAAAAATAATATTTAAAAATAATTTCTTTAGCGTAATTTTTAGGAATATAAAGTTATTATTAATTATTAATATCCTTAAAATATAATAAGCTATTTCCTTAAATAAAAGTAAGTTTTTTCTAAAAGTTTTTATTTTTAAATTACTCTAAGATTTTAAATTATTATATATTAAGGAGATATTTTTCGGAAATCTTATATTAGAAGGCGTTATTAAAAATAGCTTCTAAGGAAATAAGCGCGTATTCCTAATTTATATAATCTTCTTAGATATTTTTAAATTCTCCTTATTTTTTTTCTAAGGCTACCTTTAAGAAGAGGCGTAAAAAAGAGTTTATAAGAATATTAAAAATATTAGAAATATATTAAATTTAAAAAAATATTAACTTCGAAACTAAAAAATAAAAGTAAAATAATAATTATTTTTTATATTAATAGTAAAAAGAGAGGTTTATTTTATAATTACTAAAATTATAATATAATTTATAAAAATTATAATTTTTAGTTTTTAAGTTTTAATTAAATAAGTTTAGAGTTTATAATAAGCTTAAACTAAATAGGAGATTTTAAGTTTAGTTAGCTAATATTTAGTTTTAGCTAATTTAAATATATAATTAAGATAATAAATAAGTTTAATAAATTATTAAGGCGAAGCTAAAAATAGTTTCTAAGATTTTTTATTATTAATATAAAAAAGATAAGTTATAAAATTATTTTTTTAGAAAATATCGATTTATAAAAAAAGTTAATAATTAGGAAAAAACTAACTAAAAATAGTATTATTATAAAGAATATTAATAATATTATTAAAATAATTAGTTTTTTTCTTTATTAAGATAATCTTAGATTAGGAGGTAAAAGTATTTCTTTTTAATTTAATAATAAGTATTTTATTTTCCTATCTTTCTTAGAATATTATTATTTTATATTTTTAAAAAAAGTTAATTTATTATATAAAATAAAGAATAAGATATTTTATCTATCTAATTAATTAATTTTATTACTTAAAATATTATAAAATATTAAAGAACTTAATATTTTATAAAGTTTTTACTTAAAATTAAATATTTATTAATATAAATTTATTAATATTTTTATAAATAAGTAATAAAAGAATAATTTAAAAGTAAAAAAGGAAAGATTTATATTAATAAAAAGATTAAATATTATAGTTAGATACTTAATATAATCTTTTAAAATATTAGAGAAGATTATTATATTATTAATATATCCGGTAACGTATATTTTATATAATAAAAGAATATAATTAATAAATCTTTATATATAAGTAAGCGAATTTTTATACCTTATAAGAGTAATTATAGCTTTCTCTAATTTGCGGTAAGAAATAATTATAAACCGCTTTTAGTAATTTAAATAAATAAGAAACTAATAAAAAAAACTTTAAATATCGATAGTAAAAATAACTTTTTTGCTTACTAACTTATAAATTATATTTTAAAAAAAAGGTATTTAATATATATTAGGAATAGCTATATTATTTAAAGCTTATAAGTTATTAATAATATATAGTTTACCTTTTCTTTAAATAATAAAATATAAGCTAGTGAAAAGTAAAGCTTTAAGCGCTTATTTTATTTTACTTTATAAATATATATCGTTATATTTTTTATAAGGGAAATCCTAATTAAGTTTATTTAATAAGTAAAAATATAAACGAAGTTTTTTCCTATACTAATTATCGATAAGGGAATTTTTAGATATTATTCCGGGGGTAGATTAATTAGTTTAGTATTTTCTTATAGCTTCGGAAAGGAATTATATAGCTATTTTACCTTTCTAGATAACTAAGGATTAAGAGTATAAATTTTAACGCTATACTCTCCTTTAATTTCTAAGATATTAGGTATTTTAAAAATATATAATTAGTATAATTAACTTAGATTTAAATATTAATAAGAGGTAAGTTAGTATTAATTTCGTTAAATAATATTATTTAATCTAAAAAAAAGTTTAATATTAAACGCTTATTAAAGTTATTTAAAAAATCCCTCTTAGTAATTTATTAAAAAATTATAAAAGAGAATTAATAGTTAAGATTTAATATAATATTAACTTTTTCTTTCTATATAAAAGAGATTAGCTTATTACTTAAGTTAAAAATAATTAAATAAAAGTAATTATAAATAATTAAATTAAAAAGAAAAATAAAAATTAGGAAAGAAAATAAAATTATAATTTTTAGGAGGATTTTTAATTAGTGCTAAAATCGTACTTATTAAAAAAAAGGGATTATTATTATTAAAATAGCTATTATATATCTATAAATAGCTAGTACTTTATAAGTAAAATAGTATTTAATATATATTCCTTCGTAAAGTTAAATTTAAAGCTCTTATTAAGAGTTAAAGATATTAATTTTATAAAAAATTAAGAACCTTTATCTTAATAAAACTCCGGTAAGAAGATATTTAATAACTTAAGCGCTAGCTTTAAACTTACTAAGGTAAAATTTATTACTAATTTTACTAATAATATATAAAGTAAAGGTAGCTTAATTATAAGTTAAGGCTAATTTAATATTATTAAGGCCTCGAATTATTATTAAATTATAATTAATATTATTAAACTTATTAAGTAAGTTTTTTCTAGTAAGGGATTTATTTACTTTAATATTAATATATATTTCTATAGCGTTAAAAAATCCGTTTTTACTAAATATTAAAATTTTTATATAAGAGAAATAGGAAACTTATTTTAAAAAGAAATTAGTTATTTATAAAATAGCTTCGATAATAAGAAAGTTCTTAAGAAAAATATTCCTAATAATATTAAAAAAGTCTATTTAATATTTCTTAAAATTTAAAATAAAATAATTTAAGTTATTTGCTAGTTATTTATTTTTAGATATCTTAGAGGAGTTATCTTCGCTTTCTTAAAGCTATTTTAAAATACTAAGAATAGTATTATATATTTCCGAAAAGATAGTAAAGACTTTATTTATATTAAGGTCTTAATTTATAAGTTTATAAATAAGGTTAATAAGAATAAAATTACCTTTTAAGCTTTCTTTATTTTTCTTAGGGAAAAGCTATTTTATTTTTATTTTAAATTTAATATTTTTATTAAAAGGTTTCTAAGTATTATCTATTAGCTTTCTAAAGAAGTTATTTAGTTTATATTTTAGTTAGCGGTTTAGATTTCGCGGAGATTTCTTCTTAAGACTATTTACTTTATATTCTTATTAAGGTAACTTACTTAACCTATATATTAAATAATATTATTTTAAAATATACTTTAAGTCCCTTTAATTAGCTTAGTTTAAAAGTTTAGAATAAGTTATTTATATTTATATACTTAGTTATTTAAAGTATTTTCGCTAATTAGCTATTAAAAAGTTTCTTAAAAAAAGATATTAAGTTAGGAAAAGATAATTATTAATATAGATTATTAAAGATAAAAAGCTATTTAAGCTATTTTTTTATTTTTAATATTTATAATTAGAAATCTTTTCTAGTAAGTATATCTTAAAATATAAAGCTTTATTTTTATATAGTAAAAGCGGTAATATTAAGTTAGATAGTAAACCTTTTTTATAAGGCTTTTACTTATTTTTAGATTTTAAAATTAGGAAAAATAAGTTTTAGTTTAATTTATAAATTTAAATCTCTAGAATATTATTTTATAATATAACTTTTAAGAAAAGAGGGAATAAGTTATATAAGTTTATTTATATAATCTTTACTTTAAGCTATAACTTATTTTAAAGCGTTTATAAATTAGTTAATACTCTAGTAAATAATAGTTTAATTAGTTTCCTTAATTTAATTAAAAGTAATATTAAAAATACTAGCTAGCTTAAACTATTTAATATTTTTAACTTATAGCTAAACTTATTATTTAAATAGTTTTTATAAGTTTAATTAATTATATAATTATATAATTATTATTTAAGTTAATATATCTAAGATAATCTAAGTTTTAAGGTATAATATTATAAAAATAAAATACCTTATTAACTATTTATACTAATTTTTTCTTTTCTAAGGAAAGTAAGGAAGGTTTTCTAGAATTAAATAATATTATAGGAGGATTTAGAAAATATTATTTCCTTAAAGTATTCTTCCTCGGGGTAGAAGGTTCTTTTTTTTAAAAAGGATTCTTATAACGTAAAAGTTTTCTTACCTTTATCTAATAAAAAGAACTTAGCTTTTTCCTTACCTTTTTCTTAAGAGAGGAGCTTAGTATTTTTACTATTTTCCTTTTATAAAGTAGGTTACTTATTTTTACTTTTAGTATTACTTATAGTTTAAAGCAGGGTTTAAAATTAGTCAGTCTTTAGTTAGTTAGGACTAACTAAAAAAAGTCCGGACTAAAATACGTACTTTTTAGTTAGTCTTTAGTTAGTTACTATAAGGACTTTAGTTAGTCCTTAAAAATAGGGACTAACTAACTAAAGACTAAAGACTAAAAGGACTAAAGTTTTAGTTAGCTTACGTAAGCTATTTTATTTTAAAAAAATACTACTAGATAGCGCGACTAATATAGTATATAGAAGTTAAGTTTTTTTTTATTAGATTATTATTAAGCGAGGAAGAAAATCTTTAATTTAATATATTTAAAAAAGAAATAAAAACTAGTAATAATAAGAGTAATAACTTAAAAAGTAATAGTATAAGAAATAGTAAGATAATAATATAACTTTAAAAAGGCCTTAATATAATTTAAATAAGCTTAATTATTAAAAATCTTAAAACTTATAAAATTATTAATATATAAAGAGTAAAGATTAATAAAAAAATATATTATTAGCTAGAAAAATTTATCTAATAATAAATAAAAAACTAGCTATAAAAGAAAACTTATAAGCTTTAATCTTCTTCTTCTAAAGCTTTATTTTCCTCTTCTTTAATTTCCTAAAAATTAGTAAGCGTTAAATTCTAGGTTTTTAATAAGATTAACTACTCTATAGTTTTAGGTTTTAAATTATTCCTAGATAACGTAATAATATTACTAGAAATAGAAAAAATAGCCTCGATTAAGGCTAATATAGCTAGAATAGCTAAAAATTTTCTAGCTAAAATTATTAAAGTAGGGAAGCGGAAAGCGTTATTTTTCTAATATAAGAGCAGGTTACTCTAAGAAATAATTAGTAAATAAGGAGAAAAAATTATAAAAAAAATATATAACTATATCTTAGAAGGTAAATAAGCTTCTAAAAGGTATTATTTTAATTCTTTGTTAGTTTCTATTTTTTTAGATTATAAACTAAAGTCGAACTCTTCTAAGGTAAACGTTTTAGGACTTCCTAAGTCTATTTCTTTATTTTCCGTAGTTTTATAGCTAAATATAATTAGTAAAAATTATAAAAAAAAGTATAATCTTACTTATAGATTAAATTTCTCTTAAAAAAATATAAGATATCCTTTTTTATAGCTAAATAGTAATAAAAGAAGCCGTCTTCCTTAAAATAAATATTTTTATATTATAGGTTTAATATAATAGCGAATAAATAAAGTCGGAAAGCTAGTAAGTTATTTTTTTAAGTTATTTTAGAAGGTACTTCTTTAGCTTTTTTAAGCCCTCTATTATATAGGTCTTAAAAGTAATAGAATAAGAAGACTAAAAAGTAATTAGTAAGTATTTTAAAAAATAAAAAAAAGAAAAATACCTAGCTTTTTTTAAAGTTAGAAAATTCTTCTTATAATTTAGTAAGCTAATTAAAGATCTAATAAATAAAAAGTAATTCTTCTAAACTTATCGTGTAAAAGTAGCCTTTTAAATAAATAGAAGGAGTTAAAAAAACGTTAAAAATAGCTTTAAAATCTTTTAAAGCTTCCTATTCCTTATTAGTAGAAAATACTTTTTTATACTCTTTATATTCCGTTAATTTAGAAACCTATTCTAAAGTAGAACGGAATTCTAATACTTTTTTAAGTATAAAAAACATAGAATTCCACCTTATAGCATTATCTATTTAATTAATTAGTAGTTAAATAAATAATTAATAAATAGAAAAACTTACTAATAATAACCTTTATTTTTTTTAAATTATTTTATATTTCCCTTAGATTTTTGCTACTATAGACCCTCTTAAAAAAGCTATTTAGGCTTTATATTATACTTAATAATAAGTAAAATATATTAAAGTCGGTTAAAAAGCGCTATAAAAATAAATAATTAGTAAAAAATTATAATAAGAATAAATAACTTACTATTATACTCTTATAAAGTAGTATTTTTATTTAGAAGTTGCCTTTTTAAGTTAGAATTATTTAAAAAGGCTTTAAAGATATCCTAAGCTATTAAATTAATAATATATACTAGGCAGCGAATTTAGCTAGTAAATTCTTTAGAAAAAAGGTCGTTATAAGCTAAGGAATAAGCTTTTAAAAAGGTCTTATTATTAGTAGCATTATAATAAGTAATACTAATATAATATTATTAGTAAATAAATAAATTAGTAAATAAAAAGATAAAGAAATTATTAATATACTTATTAATAAACTTTAAAGTAATAGTAAAGTAAGCTTTAAGGTAAGAAAGAATTTTAGTATAAATATAATTTCTAGTATACTATTCTAAAAGCTTTTTAAAAGCTAAAAATTATTAGTTTTTATAAATAAATAAAAAAAAAATAACTTACTTATAAGCTTATAATATAGCTTAAAGTTTAGTAAAATATAAGCTATAATTAAGCTTAAAGAGGCATCTTAAGTAGCTAAAGTCTAGATATTAAAAATAAGGCTATAAAAGCTACTTTTAGATAAGTAACTTATAAAGTTATTATTTAACTTTAAAAGGGCTTCGTTAAAGTAATTTTTTAAATAATCCTTTAACTTAGCGTAATAGATAGGCTAGTAGTCCCTAGAAAAAGTTAATTAAAAATTTAAATAAAAGGAAAATAACTTACTAATTATAATAAGCAAGAAGCTTATTAAAAAGCTCGGAGTAAATTATAGAAAAAGAAATATTTATAGTTAAAAGAAAATTAATAACTAAATTCTAAGCTAAATTAGTATTAAAAGCTAAGTTTAACTTAGCCTATTTTTCGAAAAATTTTTATAAATTTTTTAATAGATTATTCTAATATAAAATTAATAAATTAATAATAAAAAGGCTAAAAACTTACTTCTTTTTAAGTTTTTTTTAGAGTTTTATTATAAGTAATTATTTCGTGTTTATTCTTATAATACTAGGATAAATTTAAAGGTTAAAACTTATAAACTAGAAAAACAAACTCCTTCGAATAGCTATTTATATAAAAAATTTAATTAATAACGCTTTTTTTATAATAAAAAAAAGGAAAAAAAAGAAAAAAAAATACTAATATAATATAAATAGCTTTTACTTTTTATTCTTTATTTTCCTTAATTAGAAGAAGCTATTAGGTAAATAAGCTATACTATAAAATATAAATCTTCGAATTCTTATCCGAGCCTAATTTAAATTCCTTATAATAATATTACTAAAGCGACTATAAAAGTAAGCTAAAGTAAAGTTATAATTAAAGCTATTAAAGAGAGGAAGGAGAGGGGAGAGAAGCCCCCCTCTTAAGCTAGCTATATACCCCGCGCGATAACTAAGCGCTATTAGGAAAACCTAAACATATCCGCTATAATCCCCCCTATCTAGCTATAATTAGTTATAAACTAATCCCTTATATAGCCCTCTCCTTAAACTAGCTAAAAAGGTAAAAGCGTAAGACGGAAAAATTATATACTATTACGCTAGCATAATATTTTATATAATCCCTAGCTAATAGCTTAATAGCCTCCGTAAAGATAAAGATAAAAGGGCGGAAAGGTTTCCTTATAGCTTAAGGAATTAAACCTTAATCTTTATAAGGAAGATTCTAATAAGCTTAAAATCGTAGCACCGCTTAAGGTAAGGAAAGATAAACTCGTATACTAATAGTAAAGATTTACTTATATAGCTAATATATAAGGCTAAGTAATATTATACTAGTTACGGGAAACTTAGAGAATACCCTAATTACGGTAAATAATAAAGCTAGCTATATACTTATCGCTATATACTGCTAGCGCTAGTTTATAAGCTAGGGCGTAATATAATTACGATATATACTTACTAATAAATCTACGTACTTAAGCTACGCGTAAACTATCCTTATATAAAGTAATATAATAAAGCTAGAAATTACCTAAGCTATAATATTTAGCGTATACTTATCCCTTTTTACTTATTATCCCCTTAATTAAAATACTCCGAATCTACCTCTAACTACCTTACTCTGCTTATAAAAAGCCTTAACCTTAATATCCCTATTTACCTATAAAGCTTTAAATAGTTACGCTTAAAATAACTAATCTAATTATACTAATAATAACGCTAGCGCTTAATAATATTAAAATAAGATTATATAAACGCGATATCTATTAGGTTAGTAAAAAAGGGGGGCGGTAAATTAACTAGCGCGTTAAGAATATTCCTAAAACTAAATATTTTATTAAAGCCTTAGAGAAAGCTAGTAAAAGTTATATACGTTATAAGCTAGTTCTTATAATCTAAGCGCTCTTATAGCTTTTTATATAGCTTAGATAAGAGTAAAATAATCCTAGTATAGTTAGACTAATATAATAATCTAGCTTTAAAAAGGGTATATTCTTACTTTATAATATATTCTCTAAGGGGCTTTAATAGCTTTTAATATATCCTAACTAAGGAAAGACTTACTTAGCGCTCCTTATAACTTTCCCCGAGAAGCTTAAAAACGTACGCTAAAAAAGCTTTAAGTTAATAAGAAAAATCTATAGCTATAATAATATACGGAAGGAATATTTACTAAAAGGTACCGAGATAAGAAAAGATATAGTAAAACTAGGACTTAAGCTTCCTAATTACGGCTCCGTTAATCGTAAATTTAGTATATATAATAGCTAATTAAGAGTTTAAGCTAGAATAAGCTAAGAGTAGCTCTAATATAAGTAGAATTTAATAGCGTTCTATATTAAAATCTTACTTTTATATTCGGTTAGCGGTAAAAGGAGCTTTAATTAATATAATAATATTACTAAAACGACTTTAGAAATAAGCTAAAGTAAAGTTATAATTAAAGCTATCGAAGAGAGGAAGGAGAGGGGAGAGAAGCCCCCCTCCTAAGCTAGCTATATACCCCGCGCGATAACTAAGCGCTATTAGGAAGACCTAAATATATCCGCTATAATCCCCCTTATTTAGCTACGATTAGTTATAAACTAATCCCTTATATTCCTTTATATTATATTAAGAAATAGCTATTTTTTCCTTTTTTTTTTCTTTTTTCGAAGGGCTTAAAAGTTCCTAAAAAGGTCCCTAATCCGAAAACTTAATACTATCTAATTTTATAGCTATATTACTATTATAGCTATTAAAATTAGCCGAGGTTACTTAAGAAGGCTCTTCTTAGGAGGTAATCGAAGGCGTATAATTAAAGTTAGATATTTTGCGAGAGATTAAAGAGACTAGGCTAAAAGCGGTTAGCTTTATTATATTCTTTAGGAAAAAAGCTTCTTAAAAATACCCTTTTTATCTTTATAGCTTATTTAGAAAGAGTTATAAAGTAGATTAAAGTTATAATATATATAGGTTATAGTATATAACTATAAAGTTAAAGAAAAAAACTTAAAACTTTGAAAATTTTTCTATATATAAGGAAAATAGGTAAGGGTACTTAGTAATATGCTAGAAAAAGCGCCTTACGCTACGTATTCGGTCGTAAACTTACTTTTCCGGGATATACCTTCTTTATATTTTTAGAATAATTTTTAGTAATAAGGTTTAAAGGTTTACTTAAAACCTCGTATTATTTATAAGGAGGGGTAAGTATAAAGGGCTCTTTTACGTTAACTTAAAGAAAAAACTAGGAAAAAGTAGTAAAAAAGTAAGGAAAAAATATATAAGATTCTTTATAGCTTTACTTATATTATATTTTTTTTATAATTTTAGCTATTTTTATTCTATCTTAAATTAATTTAAAAAGGAAATAGAGATATATTTCTACTACTTACTAAAGTACGTTCTGCGAAGCTGCCTCGGGGTAAAGTACTCTTTTAAGCTTTAGTAATTTAAAAAAAGATATAAGATAAGTAAAAAAAGTAAAAAAAAATATTTTTATTATAAATTAGCTTAAAAGCTTTTATAATAAGTTTTTAATTTAATTTATTTACTATCTAAAGCGTATTTATAAAATTAAGTTATATTATTAAATAGTATATATAACTTTATTTTTATTATAAAGTATTTTTTAAATAGTTACCTTATAAGATAAAAACTATATAGAAAATCTAAAAAAATTATATATAAGATTTTTCTCTTTTATATAATATACTTTATTATAAGTAAAATACTAGTAATTTATAATTTCTTAAATAAGCTAATAAATAGAAAGTATTTTTAAAACCCTTAATTATTTTAAAAAAATCTAATAATATCTACTTAAAAGGCTTATAATACTTTTATTATTTAAATTATTTTATTAGAATTTTAATAAGAAAAATAAGCTTTTACTATAAATAAATTATAATATCTTATTATAAATATCTTTAATAAACTCTTCTATATACTATTCCTATATTAGTATTCTATTATCTTTAGGTTCTATATTATAATAAGGTTTTTTTACTTTTTCTGCTAATTTTCTAGCTATTTTATAAGCTTTTTTCTACGCCTTTATATTTTTTTTCTATTTTTTTTCTTACTTTTTATTTATTTTTAAAGAAAAGGCCTAGATCGCCTAGCGTATTATAACCTAATTCGCTTAATTCTCTTCTATATAGTTAAAATTGCTAAAAATAATTAGTATTGTTAATTATAAAGCTTTTTTAAGGTAGCTTACTTTAATTAATTAAGGGGGGGTCGCTTTTTAAGCTATTTCGATAAAGCCTAGAGAGGTAACGGTACTAATAGATAACGTTATTTTATTTTTCGGTAAAAAAGCTTCTTTACGATACTCTTTTTATCTTTATCGGGTTAAAATTAAAAGTAATAGAGGAATTTAAAGTTAAAGTTATCTTATAGAATTACTAAGTTATTAAAAAAAGGGAGACTTTTAAAATTTTTCTAAGTATAGGGAAAGTAAGTAAGGGTACTTAGTAATACGCTAGAAAAAGCGCCTTACGCTACGTATTCGGTTATAAACTTACTTTTCCGGGATATACCTTCTTTATATTTTTAGAATATCTTTTAGTAGTAAGGTTTAAAGGTCTACTTAAAACCTCGTATTACTTATAAAGAGGGGTAGGTATAAAGAGCTCTTTTCTATTAACTTAAGAAAAAAACTAAGAAAAAGCGGTAAAAAAAGTAAAGAAAATATATATAAGATTAATAAAAGCTTAAGCTATCTAATATATTTTTTAAAAATTTTTTAGCTATTTATTATCTATTTTAAATAAATTCTTAAAAAAAGAGAAATATATTTTTACTACTTACTAAGTTATATACCGCGTACTAAGTACCCCCCGTGGGGTAAAGTACTTTTTATAACTTAAGTAATTTTAAAAAAGGTATAAGGTATAATAAAATATAATTTAAAAATAAAAAAAAGATTATTTTAGCTTTAGAAGCTTACTTATATTTTTTATAATATATATTTCTAAGCTAATATAATATTATATAAATTAAAAGAATAATTATATAAAATAGCTATTTATTCCTTAAATTTAATATATTCTATAAAAAGATATAAAGGTATATAAAAAAAATTTAAAAGGTAAAAAGTTATATATATTTTAAAGCTATAAGCTATATTTTATTTATAGTTTTATAGCTATTATTCGTTTTTCTATTAAATCTTTTATTTAAATAAGGGAAGTCTTTTAAGGTTAATAATATAAATAAAATTAAATTAATAGTTATAATTTTAAGTATAAAATCTTATAAGAAAGCTTAAAAAATCTATTACTTAAAAATATTTAATTTATATTTTTAACCTTATTATTAAAGGAGTTATTTTTATAAAAATAAAACTTTTATCTATATCTTAGTTTATTATACTAAAAAATAACTTAGTAAGGAAAAAAAAGTAAAAAATAGAAAATAAATTATAACTACGGCTATAATAAGCTTACTAACCTAAAAAAATATTATTACGTAAAGCAGACTTTTTTCTTTCTTACTAGATTTTTAAATTATTTTTTTCTCTTTAACTAAGCTTTTAAAATAAATATTAGTATTTTTAGTACCTAGTATAAGGTAGCAAATAAAATATTTATTATCTTTTTTAATAATTTATTAAAAAAGAGAAAAAAACTATAGCCTTATAAGATATAATATTTAAAGTAATATAAATCTTAAAAGCTTTTAAAATAATATTATTTAGTACTTATAATAGATTCTTAAAATAACTATATTCTTTTTATTGATACTTTTATAATAATTTTAAGAAAATAGATAAAATTATAAAAAAGTAATTTTTAGCTATAATAATACTTATTTATTTATTTAGATTATTACTTACTATTATATAATTTACTAAGGTTTTTTTTCTTATTAATATTTTTAAAAAATATTTTTTAAAAAAGTATTATCTTTAACCTTTTATTAATAAATAAGTAAAATAGCTAAAATTATAAAAAAATATTATTAAGAAGCGCTTTTAATAAGGTCTTTTTTAAGAATATAAAAAAAATAATTAACGCTAAGGACTAATTTTTTAGTCTTTAGTTAGTTAGTGTCTTTAGTTAGTTACTAACTAACTAAAGACTAAAAGTAACTAACTAAAATTAGTTACTATAAGGACTTTAGTTAGTTAGTAACTAATTTAGTCCTTAAAAACAAGGACTTTAGTTAGTTAGTCTAGACTAACTAAAAAAAGACTAAAAAGTTACTAACTAATTTTAAACCTTAGTTTAAAAGTATTCTTAAATAAAAGGTAGCTGGTTTTCTAAAGGAATTCTAAATAAGTAAAAGATACTATTTAATATATATTTTAGTTAATTTACTTATTTAAATAGTTAATTATAGTTTATAATTACGTTTAGATTAGTTAAGAAATAATTAATTATAATAAGTAACTTAGTTCCTTAGGGATTATCTTAATATAGTAAATACTTTCTAACTACCCTTATTTCTCTATATTATAAAGGAGGAAATTTACTTTTAAAAAAGTAAGGTTTCTTAGCTTTTTTATAAGTATTAAAAATATAAGCTTTTTCTTTCTTAGTAAAAATTTTTCTTTAATTACCTTAAAAAGTTTAGGGGTAAAAAAATAATATATAGTTAGGGTAAAGTAATAAATATAATAAAGCTTTTTTCTAAGCTAAAAATCTACGCTTATAAAGTCTTATTAGTAAAAATATTTTAAGTTTAACTTATTACCTTAATAGTTAGAAATCTATAAATTAGTAAAATATAAAATTACTACTAGTTAATATACGCTTATATATATAATTTTCTAATAAGTATATATATTAAGCTAGCTATTAGGTATAATATATAAAAAAGGGAGATAAGCTAGCTACTAATTATAAGATTATAAAATAGCTATTATAAAAAGTATAAATATAAGTAAGAGTCTTTAAGAATTAAAATAGTAACTATAAAAAAAATCTAAATTATTACTTTAAGGAATACTAAGCTAATTATATAGCTAGGAGCTTAAGGAAGATTTCCTAATATAATCTTAAAAGTATTTACTTAAGGGGATTTTACGGTAATTTCTATATATATTAGTAAAATAGAGATTTCCTAATATATAGTAATTTCCTAATATATAAGGATTTCCTAGTAAAATCTAAAAATTTCTAAAAGTATATTTTAATATTAAATTTAGTAAGAAATTTTAATAAAATCTTAAGAGTTATTATAAAGAAATCCTAAAAGGAAATCTTAATAACTTTTTATAACTTTAGATAATTAAAGTTTCTATTTATACTTAACGCTATAATATTATAAAAACTTAATACTTTTTACTTCTTAAAGTTTAACTTTATTAAGAGAATAACTTTAAATATAAGGTTATAAGGCGGTCCGCCTCCTAGTCCGCTATTAGTGCTAATAATACTTAATAGCGAGACTTAAAAGCTTAACTAATCTTAATAATATCTATATATAAGTAAAAATTAATATAATACTATTATTAACTTTAATAACTTATTTATTAATATTTTTTAAACCTTAATAAATCTTATCTTAAGGTTTATATATAAAAAACTTATTAAAGTAATCTTTATATAAAATTTTCGCCTTATATAAGGTATTTTTAATATAGCGTTTACTAAGCTTTAATAGCGCTAATAAGCTTATAAAAACTTATTTAGCTTACTTATTATTATTTTCCGCGCTATTTAAAAGTTAGTTAAAGCTACTTTCTATAAGGTAATAAGTAAGAAGTTAAACTCCGCCCTTAAAGCTTTAACTTAAGCTAGCGTAATTATAAACTCCGCCTTAAACTCCGCCCCCCTTATAGCGCCCCTTATACGGCTAGTTTTAGTAAAAATAGAGAAGGAGGTATTTATATTAGTAAAAAATATCCTAATAATTAATAAAGTTCTAGCGCCTATTTTTTAAAAAGTTATCTAGAAAGTTAATAAAGCTATAAGCTATTTTATAATAGTTACCGCGCGCTAATTTCCTAGCGGTAATCTTATTATTATATTTAACTTAAAATATAAAAATTTTACTTTTAGGGATAAATAAGTAGCTTAGGCTTTTAAAGCGGAGGCTAAGTATATATATTAAACTTATATTATTATTACTAAAAGTATTTAAACCTTAATAGCTAACTATTACTATAATACGCTATTTAATATTATTAAAAAGGTAAATAAAGTTAATATAGTTTAAGTAAAAGTATTTTAAATTTAGTATATTATTAGTAGAGAAGCTTTATAAACTTATCTTATTATAAGCTTAAATAGTATAAAGAATATAAATAAGCTTTGCTTAAATAAAATAATTATAAATATAAAGATAATTTACTATAAATTTTATAAAAATTTTATACGCTTTAAGTAATACTATAAATACTTTTAATTTAAGTATATTACTAAGTATTATTAAGAGCCCTTTTAATATAAATATTATATAGCTACTTTATATAATAATAAAGAAGAAAACTACCTTATATAAAAGAGAGAAAAACCCGCTATTATATTTTATATAAGGGTATATACTTTATATAGTTAAAAAACTGCCTAAAGTCTTAAAAATAGTAAAGCTATACTAAGTTTAGCTTTCTTAATAAACCTCGCCTTTTTTAATTATTATAATCTACTTAACTTCTAGCCCTTACTTAGCAGTAATTTTATAAAAATAGCGAAAGCTTTATTATAATTTCTCTAAAAAAGCGAGTATATTATAAATCCTCTAAAAATACGCTTTAGCGATTTTTCTATAGCACGCTATTTACTTAAATCTTTTTAAAAAGCTTCTAACTTAGTAATACCCGTAAAGGCTATAAGCTATATAATAAACTTTATAACTTATAACTAGCTTTATAATAATCTTAAGTAAAGTTTATATTAGTAAACTTTATATAATTAAAATAATTATAAATAACTATTTCTAATACTTAGTTTTTATAAAAATTATAATTTTACTATAAAATATATAAAAAATTAACCGCTTTACTTAGCTTACTTTAGTTAGTAAAAAAAGCTATAATATTATCGCTATATAAGAATTTTAGCTTAATATATATAATTACCTTTTACTTTCTAAACTCGCTTCTTACTACCTTATTTAAAATAAAAGTAAAGCTTTCTTTTATATATATAAATAATATAAAGTAAATAACTAAGACCTTATTATAAAGCTTAACTTAATTAGAGTTTCTTTTTATAATAAGCTTTAAATATTTACTATTTATTTCCCGCTATTTAAAATATATACTAAACCTCTCCTATACTTATTACCTCCTCCTTTTTCCTTATACTTTACCTTCGCCTCCGCTCCGCTAATTATTCTTAGCAATTTTAACGCTTATTACCCCTTTTAAAACTTTTATAAATATACCTCCCTTTACTTTATAAAGCTTCTCTCTACTTTTTACTAATTCCGCCTTAAACTCCTTACCCCTCCTTATAAGATTATTTAAAAAATATATAAGTAAAAAGCTAATATTATTAACTTAATTAAGAGTATACTTAACTATTTCCTTATATATTTTAGCTTAGATTTTAATCTTTTTAGCTTTAATTATATCCTCTAATTTATATTATTTATTACTTTTTTTTTAAACTTTATTTTAATATTATACTAGAAATATTTTAATTTTAATATTTTATAAGTAAAAATAAAAAACCGCCTTTTATTTTTTACTATTTAAGTAGAGTTTATAGTAAATATTAAAAAATTAATAATATAATTATATAAGTAATTAAATATTATAGCTAACTTAATAGTTTTAAAATTACTTTAATAATATAGTTTTTACTTATACTTATAGTAAATTTTAAAAATTACTTTTATAATTTTTAATATAAAGTATACTAAGCGGTATTAGTAAGTATAGCTAAATTTTAATTACTAATAAGTATATTAAAACGCTATAATATAATAAAAATCTTTTATTAGAAAAGTAAAAAAAATAACTAAAAGCGATTTCTTACTTTTATAAGCTATAACTTTAATATTATATAATTTATAACTTAGTAAGTAAAACTTTATAGCTAGGCTCTTTTAAAGCTTATATATACTTCTCCTTTTTAATAAGATATAAACTCCGCTTTTTAATTATCTTTCTTTAAAAAATTAAAGCTTTTAGCTTATAAGTTCTTTCCTTATTTTTTAGAAAATACTTTATATTTTCCTATCTCTAATTTTTTCCTTTTAATAAATATTCCCTTTTAAGTTACCGAAAATAAAATCTACTTTATTATTTTTAATATTATATTATAAAAATTTACTAAGCTTAATAATATCTATATTAGCTTTTTAAAAAGTTATAAATAACTTTTTATAATAGTTATAACTAAGCTTTTTTAAAAATATATTACTTATAAATATTTTTTTACTTAATATTAGACTTTTAATATTATAATTCTCTAAAAAGCGGGAAAAAGCCTAAAAGTTTATTAAACTTTAAGTAGCTATTATCTTATCTCCTATCTTAATACTATAAATAAGATTTTTAAATTTATAATTACGAAGAAGATATCCTATATAGTAAAGTTTATAGAAATCTTTTTATATATATATATATTATATTACTCTAGTAACCTATATAGGTATTTAGGCATATAATCGTTTAATAGAGAGGAAAAACCGGAGTGCCCTAAGGAAAAACCCCTTACTAAATATATTCGGCTAGCTTATAAGCTAATTACGTTATATCGGAAAGCTTAATTATTATAGGAAGTATCCGAAGTTACGCCGGTCCTAAGTAAGAGGTACCTATACTTCTTATTATATATCTTATCTAAGTTCTAAGTAATTCTAGTACATATATCGGCAGATACTATAGCGAAGATATATTACTTCGTAATCGTACTTTATTACCGGATTATAGTCGCTATTAAAAGGGACCTATTCTTTTAATAACTTACGTTATCTAACTATACCCCCGCGCCTTACCTTACCTAAGCCTCGGCCGGGTTACTACTCCTGCCGAGGGAGGAAAGGAGCCCGGCAGGGTTACTACTCCTGCCGGGGTTATGCCGGGGTCGGACTATACCCCGGCTATATAGTTAGGGTAAAAAATACCCGTACCCTCCGCCGGATTCGAACCGACTACCTCTCTTATAGGAGACTAATATCTCTAGACGCTTAACTACTACGCTAGGAGGGCAGAAATCTTATTATAAAATTAAATAAGTAACTAGCTAAATTAGTTTATTAATAGTATCTTACTCCTTTTAATAAAGTTTATCTATATTACTTAAAGCTTTTAAAGCTTTATTTCTTTTTTAATATTAGATATAATAAGCGCTTTTAATTATATTTTATATTTTAAGCTAATAGAAATCTTTAACTTTTTTAGCTTTCCTAAATAAATTATAGCTTTCCTCCGCTCTTACTTTTTTAACTATACCTCCCGCTTAAAAGTTAATAATAAATTATTAAACCTTTTTTTTATTTTTACTAGAGTCCCTTAAAGCTCCCTGCTCTCTCCGATATTATTTATTTTATATATTTTATCTTTTTATAAGCGCTTAGAATAAGTAATTAATATACTTATTATTAGATTTATAAATAATATTAATATTCTTAATACTAAGTATACCTTTACTTAAGTCCGCTATTAGCTTAAATAAGCTTAGAGTATTTATTATAATTAAATAGCGGAGTATAATAATAATAATAATTTATACGCTAATATGCCTTATATAGCTTAGAACTATCTTATATATATTTTAGAAAGGGGAAAAACTAGAGAACTTAGAGTAAAACCCTCCCCTTAAACGTTACCTTAGCTTTAACTTAAACTTTATCTATACTTAATATTTTATATATTTAATAAGTTAGGTATTAACTAGTAATTTAAAAGCTAATATTTCCCTTAAAGCGGACTTCGCGGTAATAAGAGTACGCGTAAACTAGGTCCGGTATAGAGTTTATATAGCTTACTTATCCTCCTAATTATTATTATCGCTATAAATTAAATCCTTATATTTAATAAAAATAGCTTTAATAATTCGATTTATTAAGGCCTTATTAGTATAACTTAAGTATATATAAAGGTTTTACTATCTTATAATAAATTTTATAATAGCTAATTTTAAAAGATAGCTAAATTATTATAGCGGAGCTATAGATAAATATAAAGTTAGAGTTAAAAAAGGGGGTATTATTATATTCGCTTTTTAGCGTTTCCGCTTTAGCTATTATTAGTTTCTAGTTAGCGCTAAAAAGGAAGAAGGGGCGGTATATATAAAGCTTTAATTTATAAACCTCTAAGGTTAAGTAATATATATATCTTTCGCTTAATCTTATACCGCTCTTATCTTAAAGTAAAGTTAACTTTACTTAAGGTAAGATTTTTAATAAAAAAGGTAATAATATAATTTTTTCTTATAAGTTATAAAGTAAGCGGACTCGCTTTTTATATATAAAGCGGTAAAATATTTATTATATTATAGCTTTATTATATAATATTTAATAATATATTTAAGTTAATAATATTTAAAATATTATTAAGGTTAAACTTTTAATATATATAATTTAGCGTTAAAAATCTCCGCTTATATTACTAAGCTTTTATTATAAATTTAGTTTATATTTACTACGTTATTAATAATAATTATTAAAAAATTTTACTAAGTTTTAAAATAATATTTTTTTATATATAGTTATATTATTAAAATTTTATTTAATAACTTAATCTTTTTTTAAAAAGCTTTTTTACTACCTTATTATAAAGCCTATGTTAATACCTTTCTTATAATAAGAGTATAACTTTTACTAATTAAATATATATTTTTTCTAAAATTAATATAAAGCTATTTTAAATTAAACTAAAACTTATAAATAATATCTTAAAATATTATTATAATATTATCGCTAAGTAATTTCCTTATTATAAAAGCTTAGCTTTACTTATAAAGTTTATAATTAATACTTATTATAGTTATTTTAAAGCTTAAAACTTAAAGCGAAATAGCTATAAAATTAAAATAAATTATAAGCTATCGCTTATATTACTTAAAAACTAACTTTTTAATAGTTTTCTCTAGCGCTTTAGCTATAATTATAGCTTATATTAAAAAAATTCCGCTCCCCTTAAAGCTATAAAAAAAGAGGAAACCGCGGCTATAATAGCTAAGGAGATATTACTAACTAATAAAGTCAGAGTAAAAAGGGCATTTTACTAGACCTTTTTAAACTCCGCTACTTATTCGATAATTATTTATATAAAAATAAAAATATCTCCTAAAATAATCTTATTAATATTTACCTTAGCTTTTAATAAAATAATAAGTATAATAAACTTTTAAGTTTAAGATTATTATAATTTAAAATAAAGCTATATTTAAAGTGAAAAATTTTCGCGGTTATAATTAACTTATATAGTATCGCCTTTCTTTTTAAAGTTACTTTAGGTATAGCTAGC
The DNA here is from genome assembly GCA_003339415.1 of Ophiocordyceps camponoti-saundersi (nom. inval.). Classification (NCBI taxonomy): domain Eukaryota; kingdom Fungi; phylum Ascomycota; class Sordariomycetes; order Hypocreales; family Ophiocordycipitaceae; genus Ophiocordyceps; species Ophiocordyceps camponoti-saundersi. The sequence continues at coordinate 2,739 of PDHQ01000245.1, read as the reverse complement.
TATCGCTATAAGGTAATAAAAGGAGCGAAGTCTACTTATAATATAAGAATAAGAAGTTTATATTTATATTACTATAAGCGCGGAATTTGTAAAATATATAAAAATTATTATTTTAAAATTTAAAAAGCTTTTAAATTTAATAAAACCTCCTTTTTATAAAATATTTATAAATACTTACTTTTAAAAAAGGAAACTATTAATTATTTACTTAAAATTAAGTTTTAAATTAAACGCTAATTTTTATATTATTTTTATCCTCTTCGCGCTAAAGCTATACTTAATAGCTTAGCGCTTCTATATTAATTACTAATAGATAAATAATTATTTAAAAAGTTAAATCTTACTTATTATAAAAGTCCTATACTTTTTAATATTTATAAGAAGCTAACTCTATTAATATAGAATAACTTAAGAGGTTTTAAAGTATATATAGTATATATACTTAAGGTTATAATTTATATATAGCCCGCGCCTATCCCGCGTATAACGCTAACTAATTATATATACCTATATATACCCCGCGCCCGTTATACGCGCGGACTTAACTAAGCACCTTTACGTAACTTAGCTATTTAAGCGTAGCCCGAATCTCTTATATACCCCGCCGCCTTAAGAAAAAAGTATTTCCGGCCGCGGTATATATATATATATAAGGTATAAGTTAAAATACCCTTTATATAGAAAATTTTTCTTTTTTTTTTCTCCTTAAGCTAGTTATATTATTTTTATCTTATTAAGTGAATTTTTCTCTAAGCTTTATATTTTATTATTCCGCTATTATATTCCTATAGTTTTTTTTATTATTATTATTTTCTAAGCTCTTTATAGCTATTTTTCTTTTTATTATTATTATTTTTTAAGCTTTTTATATTTATTAAGTTATTATCTTACTACTTTAATATATTATTTAGTTAGCTATAGTTACTATTTTATATAATAAGCAGATACGCTATAAAGGGGGATTTAGATAATAAAAGCGTTACTATATTATAAAAGGTAAAATATTTATATACTTCTTATATTTAAAACCTTTATAATAGCTATAATATTAATTACTAACGCGGTTATAAGGCGGCTTATAAGGCGTATAAGTAGCGGCGAAAATAATACTTTTAAGAAAAATATCTTTTTATTATAGATATACGCTTATAGTAGGATATCTATAACTTATAGATAATAATTAAAAAAAGATAAGCTATTACCTTACTTATTTACCTCCGCGCTAAAAAAATCCTTAGCTAGCGCGCTTAGCTTACGCTAAAGTTTCTTATTTATATTAACTACTTATAAACTATCTTAGCTATTACTTATATTATACCGCGCTTAGTAACTAACTTTTACGCCCTTTTTACGCTTAAGTAATAGTAATTCTCTACGCTTATTCTTATTACTAATAATATAATCGCTATATTTACCTTATATATTTTAACTTATAATATATTTTTAGTAATAATATAATAATAATAATAATAATAATAATAATAAAGCGCCTTTACTACTAGCCTTAACTTTTTTACCTTATAATATAAAGTATTTTTTTAATAGTAAAAGAAATAATAATAATAAATTCTTAAATAATAGTAAGATAAATAAGCTACTTAGATTATAAACCGCTAAGTAAATATTAACGCGTAGGAGTAAGAGAATAAAAAGAGGAATAATATTTTTTACTAAATAATTATAGTATTAACTAATTTATATAATATATTAAGCTTACCCGCTGCTATATAATACGCCGCTTTTACTAACTTATATATATTACCTAGCCCTTAATTATTTAGCGCTTATATATAATACTTATCCTCCTCTTTTATTATATATTAATAAAGTAAGTTTACGCTAGCGCTTACGCGTAGCGCGCGTAGCTTAGGAGCGGGATAAGTAAAACTCCTACTATTAATATTATATTAAATATTCTCCTTACTTTAAGGCACGCCCTCCCCTACTTAAAGATATATTTATTATAAGTTAATATTAGCGCTAAGCTATAGCTAGCGCTATAATAATCTTTTAAGTTAATTAATTATAGTAAAAGATTATAGGGAGGAGGCGGAGGAGGTAAATATTAGCTTAAAGCTAATATAAGGAAAAAAGAAAAGCGGGCGGATAAGGAATAAAAGGGAATAAAAAGCGAAAAAGTAATATTATATTTATATAATAAAGGAGGAAAGTTATTTAAAGGGGATAATTAGCTATAAAAGGCGCTTAAATAAATATATAGTTAAGTTTATTTAAAGCTATTATAAAAGCGTATATTCCTTTATATAAATTTAAAATAATTTAATATTATATAGCAGAAACGCACCTTCTTCTAAGGATAATAAAAAGAAGAAAAAGAGGAAAGTATTAAGGCACGCACGCTGTCACGGATCGGGCAGTGATATTGCTGATACTAAGTCTAACTCTAGTGGCCCCTCCATACTAATTTGGTGTGTCTAACACACTGACCTGACCGGGCTCAAGCCCTGAGTGGGGCACAGCCTAGACACAGGGTGTGTCACACAACAGAAAGGAAGAGGGAGGCAGAAGAGAAAGAGATATGGCCCCCCCCCTCTGATTACTAATATATAATAAAGCGGCTGCCCCGCTACTCTGCCCCACCCCCCCTCGGACTTTCCTTCCTCCGCCCCGCCCCGCCCCGCCTCGCCTCGCACCGCCCCGCACCGCCCCGCACCGCCCCGCGCTGCGCTACACCGCCCCGCTCCTTCCGCCCCGTGCCTTATAAACTTTCCTTTCTCC
>PDHQ01000244.1:0-52241 GCA_003339415.1 Ophiocordyceps camponoti-saundersi (nom. inval.) | reverse complement strand
ATTATTATTATTATTATTATTATTATTATTATTATTATTATTATTATTATTATTATTATTATTATTATTATTATTATTATTATTATTATTATTATTATTATTATTATTATTATTATTATTAAAGTCTAAGATTATTATAGCTAAATATACTTTCTTAGCTAGCTTTACTTAAAATCTAATTAATACGCGGCCGCGCTTAGCCTTAGCCTTACCCTTATCTAGCCCTTTACTTTTTATTTTACCCTTAGCTTTATTAGCTAACTTAGTCTCCTTACCTCTAGCTAGCGCTAGGTTTTTTATTATAATAACTTTATTATTACTTTTATTAGTAATATTACTATTAGTAAAACCTAGCTTAATATTATGAAAGGAAGCTTTTATAGCTTCTGCTACTTTATATACTTATTTTATCTCTTACTTAGCCTTAAGCTTAGCGATATAGCTTAGAGTAATAATAGCGTTAGGCGCTAGTATTATTATTTTTTTAATAGCTTTTATAGCTAAAGTTATTTTTTTTCCTATATAAATATTTAACTTAATTATTAAATATTTTAACTTATTAATAGCTTTAATTATACTTATTATTTTTATATTTAGCTTTTTACTTATATTAATAATATTAGCTAAAATACTATTAAAAGCTACCTTAATATATTTAAAAGTATTATATATTAGTTTAAGTATTTTTATTATTTTATTTAAATTTATAAAAATAAAAGCGGCCTTATTTAAAGCTTACTTAATATTATATATATTCTTAAAAGTAAATAATTAATCTTTATCTTAAATAGCGCGCTTAACTTTTTCTAATAGCGCTTTAATATTACTTTAGTTTTCCTATTTATTATATTTTTTATATTAAATATAATAAAGTTTAGCTATATTTATTATTAGTAACTTATATACTTTTAGCTTATTAGCTTCTTATAGTTAATTATAATTAAAAATATACTTACTATTATATAACTTATATTTAATTTTATATATATAATATATATTTAATTTTATATATATAATATATATTTAATTTTATATATATAATATATATTTAATTTTATATATATAATATATATTTAATTTTATATATATAATATATATTTAATTTTATATATATAATATATATTTAATTTTATATATATAATATATATTTAATTTTATATATATAATATATATTTAATTTTATATATATAATATATATTTAAGCTATAAAGTTTATTATATTATTAGCTTTTATATTTTTATTAAGTTTTATAAAAAGTATACTTACTTTACTATACTTAATAGTTAGAATACTTTTAGCGTAAGTAGTTTTATATAAAGGTCTCACTAAGGCGACTATAGAAATAAGCTAAAGTGGAGTTATAATTAAAGCTATCGAAGAGAGGAAGGAGAAGGGAGAGAAGCCCCCTTCCTAAGCTAGCTATATACCCCGCGCGATAACTAAGCGCTATCGGGAAGACCTAAATATATCCGCTATAATCCCCCCTATCTAGCTATAATTAGTTATAAACTAATCCCTTATATAGCCCCCTTCTTAAGCTAGCTAAGGAAGTAGGAGCGTAAAACGGAAAAGTTACGTATTACTACGCTAATAGGACGCTTTATATAAACCTTAGCTAATAGCTTAATAGCCTCTATAAAGATAAGGATAAGAGGGCGGAAAAGCTCCTTTATAGCTTAGGGAATTAAACCCTAATCCCTATAAGGAAGATTCTAATAAGCTTAGAATTATAGCACCGCTTAAGGTAAGAATTAATAAACTTATATATTAGTAGTGAAAACTTACTTATATAGCTAGCATATAAGATTAGGTAGCACCGTGCTAGTTACGGGAAGCTTAGAGAATAACCTAATCGCGGTAAATAGTAAAGCTAGCTATATACTTATTACTATATACTACTAGCGCTAGTTTATAAGCTAAGGCGTAATATAATTATAATATATACTTACTAATAAATTTACGCGCTTAAGCCGCGCGTAGACTATCCTTATATAAAGTAATATAATAAGGCCGGAAATTACTTAGGTTATAATATTTAATATATATTTATCCCTTTTTACTTATTATTCCTTTAATTAAAATACTTTAGATCCGCCTCTAACTTCCTTACTTTACCCGTAAAAAGCCCTAACCCTAATATCTCTATTTACTTACGAAGCTTTAAATAGTTACGCTTAAAATAACTAATCTAATTATACTAATAATAATACTAGCGCTTAGTAATACTAAAATAAGATTATATAAACGCGATATCTATTAAGTTAGTAAAAAAAGGGGGCGGTAAATTAACTAATATATTAGGAATATTCCTAGAACTAAATACTTTATTAAAGCCTTAAAGAAAGCTAGCGAAGGCCGCGTATATTATAAGCTAGTTCTTATAATCTAAGCGCTCTTATAGCTCCTTATATAGCTTAGATAAGAGTAAAATAATCCTAGTATAGTTAGACTAATATAATAGTCCGGCCTTAAAAAAGGTATATTCCTACCTTATAATATATTCTCCGAGGGGCTTTAATAGCCCCTAATATATTCTAACTAAGGAAAAACCTACTCGGCGCTCCTTATAACTCTCCCTAAAAAGCTCGGAGATATACGCTAAAAAGGCTTTAAGCTAGTAAGAAAAATTTATAGCTATAATAACGTATAAAAGAAATATCTACTAAAAAGTGCTAAAATAAGAAAAAACGTAGTAAAACTAAGACTTAGGCTCCCTAATTACGGCTCCGTTAATTATAAATTTAATATATATAGCGGCTAGCTAAAAGTCTAGGCCGGAATAAGCTAAAAGCGGCTTTAATATAAGTAGAATTTAATAGCGTTTTATACTAAGATTTTACTTTTACGTTTAGTTAGTAGTAAGAGGAGCTTTAATTAATATAAAGGTCTTACTAAGGCGATTATAAAAATAAGCTAAAGTAAAGTTATAATTAAAGCTATTAAAAAGAGGAAGGAGAAGAGAGAGAAGCCCCCTTCCTAAGCTAGCTATATACCCCGCGCGATAACTAAGCGCTATTAAGAAGACCTAAACATATCCGCTATAATCCCCCTTATTTAGCTACGATTAGTTATAGACTAATTGTTACGGATCGTACCCGTAATTACCTAATTTTACTCGTAGCCCTTAATCTAAGCTTTTAAAGATAAAGAGAGAAAAGGGGTAATAAGAAGGTAAGGGGCTTTACTTACTTTAACCGGGCAGTAGGTAGCCGGAATAGGAAATTTATAAAGTATAAATAAGTAAGAACTTCCTAAATAGGAATATTTTATAAGGTAAGGGAAGGTAATAGAGAGTAGGCTTTTATAGTGCTAATTGTTTAGATTAAAAGCTTAGAGAAGAAGGAAAGGAAAGACCCTTTAAAGGAAGGAAGCCTTCCTTTTATAGTTTTCCTTCTCTAAGAAACTATCTAATTATATAAGCTAGCTAGAAAGCTATAGAATACCGTAGAAGCTTTATATTATAAATATACTAGCGAATAGAATAGCTTTATCTTATTCTATTTACTTCTATTATATTCTTTTTACTTTAAAATTAAATTCCTACTTTAAAATCAACCCTTAATTTCAAATCTACTATATTCCTTAGCGAATAGAATAGCTTTATCTTATTCTATTTGCTTCTATTATATTCTTTTACTTTAAAATTAAATTCCTACTTTAAAATTAACCCTTAATTTTAAATCTACTATATTTCTTAGTAAATAGAATAGCTTTGTTTTATTCTATTATATTCTATTAGCTTCTAGGCTAATAATAAATTATAATAGATAATTCTTTTATTTATAATAGCTAATATTTCTTTCCGTTTTTAACCGTCTCTAACCGTTCTTCTTATCTTAGGAATTTTATTCATTATTCTTATCTTTATTATCTTATCTTATTATCCGGGTTTTAACCTTCCGAGGTTTAGCCGTAATTTAAATACTAAATGCTAGTATTTTTACTTTATTATATAAATTATATTATTAAGTCGTTTATATAATAAATACTGCTTATATAATAAGAATAGTACTTTTAACTAGTATTTATATCCTAAATTATTACACTAATCCCTTATATTTTATATAATATAACTTATATATATATTATAAAAAACTAGGTTTTTTTTCTTAATCTTTACTTTCCCTATTATAATAATATTAATTAAATTTTAAGCTAATAGTTAGCTATAAGGCGTTATCTATTAAGCTATTTATAACAAGAGTAATAATTATAATTATATATTATTAAGGTATTTTATAATACCTTAACAGCTTTATATTATCCTTATATCCTCGTGCCTTATATAGCCCGCCTAAGTTAGTAAGACTCTTTATATAAGATCCTTCTAATCTTATAATACTACTCCCTACTTTATATATTCCTTAATTAATACTTTATACGTTCGAATAAGTATTTAGATAGCTATCCCCTTTATATAGTAATATAAAAAATATTACGATAATATACTTTTTTCTAAAACCCCCCTCTTATTACTAGTAATAGATAGCTTATTTAATACTAATTAGTATATTAAGTAATATATAGATTAGCTAAAATAGAAAAGATAACTATAAATAAAAGAATTAGTAATTTATTATACTTAACCTTACTTTATTATATAACTTAGTAATATATATAATAGCTACCTTATATAATAAAGAAAGAAGATAGGTTTTTTCCTTATATTAAACCTCCTTAGACGATAATAATAGCTTTATATACCTTATTATCTAATAAGAACTCCTATGCGCCCTTAGCACCCTTAAACGCGCCCTCGCTTACGCTTATATAGGCTAAATAGACCTAGACTTAGGTAACCCTATCCCCGGCCTAGACCTAGGCTTAGGAACTCGATCTAATTATATATAAAGAGATAGCTAAAGGAAGTATTATTCCGGTTTATATATAGTAAGCTAAGACTAGCCCGGATTTCTAAGAGACTAACTTAAAGATTATAAATAAACTTTTAGATATCGAACTTATAATATACGTAAGAAAGATTATATATAAAGCTATTTACTTAAGGATTTATTAAGGCATCTCACAATGCCTTAACAGCCTCGTGTTATCCCCACAGCCTCGTCCCTTTATACGGCCTTCCCGAGTTATAAGGAACCTTTATACGAGATCCTTCTAATCTTATAACTCCCCACTCCACTCTTCGCATTCCTTACTATTACTATTATATACGAGAGGGTAATCGCGATAATACACTCCTTTTTAGGACCCCTACGTTACTAGTAACGGACAGCCTATCTAATACTAATTAGTGCGTTAGGTAATATATAGATTAGCTAAGACGGAAGAGATAACTGCGGATAAAAGAATTAATAGTCCGTTATACTTAACCCTACTCTCTCGTATAACTTAGTAATATATATAATAGCTACCTTATATAATAGAGAAAGAAGATAGGTTTTTCCTTATACTAAACCCCCTTAGATAATAATAATAGCTTTATATACCCTATTATCCGATAAGAACTCTTATACGCCCTTAGTACCTTCGAACACGCTTACGCCCGCGCTTACCTAGCCCGAACTAACCTAGGTAACCCCGGAACTAACCTAGACTTAAGCTTAGGAACTTAACCCGATTATATACGAAAAGATAGCTAAAGGAAATACTATCTTAGTTTATATATAGTAAGTAAAAACTAGCCCGGATTTCTAAAAAATTAACTTAAAAATTATAAATAAACTTTTAAATATTAAATTTATAATATATATAAAAAAGATTATATATAAAGTAATATACTTAAGAATTAGAGGCTCCTTTTTTACTAGAAATACCTAGGAAGACTTTTATAAATAAACTAAATATTAAGTAAAGTAAATTTTTTATTTATTTCTTAAGGCTTTCTTATAGCTTTTTAAGAAATAAAGCGTTATTATATAATAAACTAGTAGCTTTATTAAGAAATTCCTTTTCGTAATTAAAGCTTTATATAATTATATTTTAGTATAATAATATTACTAAAGCGACTATAGAAGTAAGCTAAAGTAGAGTTATAATTAAAGCTATTAAAGAGAGGAAGGAGAGGGGAGAGAAGCCCCCCTCCTAAGCTAGCTATATACCCCGCGCGATAACTAAGCGCTATTAGGAAAACTTTAATATATCCGCTATAATCCCCCCTATCTAGCTCCCCGCGTGATAACTAAGCGCTATTAGGAAAACCTTAATATATCCGCTATAATCCCCCCTATCTAGCTACGATTAATTATAAACTAATCCCTTATATAGCCCCCTTTTTAAGCTAGCTAAGGAGGTAAGAGCGTAAGATAGAAAAGTTACGTACTACTATACTAGTAAGATATTTTATATAGTCCTTAGCTAATAGCTTAATAGCCTCCGTAAAGATAAGGATAAGAAGGTAGAAAGGCTCCCTTATAGCTTAAGGAATTAAACCCCGATCCTTATAAGGAAAATTCTAATAAGCTTAAAATTATAATATTACTTAAGGTAAGAATTAATAAACTCTTATATTAATAGTAAAAACTTACTTATATAGCTAGCGTATAGGACTAAATAATACTATATTAATTATAAGAAGCTTAGAGGATAACCTAATTATAGTAAATAGTAAAGCTAGCTATATATTTATCGCTATATACCGCTAGCGCTAGTTTATAAGCTAGGGCGTAATATAATTATAATATATATTTACTAATAAATCTACGCGCTTAAGCTACGCGCGAACTATCCTTATATAAGGTAACGTAATAAAATTAAAAATTACCTAAGCTATAATATCTAATATATACTTATCCCTCCTTACTTATTATCCCCTTAATTAAAATATTCTAAATCTACCTTTAATTACCTTACTCCGCTTATAAAAAGCCCTAACTTTAATATCCCTATTCGCCTATAAAGCTTCGGATAGTTATACTTAAAATAACTAATCTAATTATACTAATAATAACGCTAGCGCTTAATAATACTAGAACGAGATTATATAAATAAGATATTTATTAAGTTAGTAAAAAAGGGGGGCGGCAAATTAACTAGCGCGTTAGGAATATTCCCGGAACTAAATACTTTATTAAAGCTTTAGAGAAAGCTAGCAAAGGCTATATATATTATAAGCTAGTTCTTATAATCTAAGCGCTCTTATAGCTCCTTACGTAGCTTAGATAAAAGTAGAATAATCTTAGTATAGTTAAACTAATATAATAGTCCGGCCTCGAAAAGGGTATATTCTTACCTTATAATATATTCTTTAAAAGGCTCTAATAGCTTTTAATATATCCTAATTAAGGAAAAACCTACTTAGCGCTTCTTATAATTTTTCCTAAGAAGCTTAAAAATATACGCTAAAAAAGCTTTAAGCTAGTAAGAAAAATCTATAATTATAATAATATATAAAAAGAATATTTACTAGAAAATACTAAAATAAGAAAAAATATAATAAAACTAGGACTTAGGCTTCCTAATTATAGCTCTATTAATTATAAATTTAATATATATAGCGGCTAACTAAGAATCTAAGCTAAAATAAGCTAAGAGCGGCTTTAATATAAGTAAAATTTAATAGCGTTCTATACTAAGATCTTACTCTTACGTTTAGTTAGCGGTAAGAGGAGCTTTAATTAATATAATAGTATTACTAAAGCGATTATAAAAGTAAGCTAAAATAGAGTTATAATTAAAGCTATCGAAGAGAGGAAAGAGAGGGGAGAGAAGCCCCCCTCCTAAGCTAGCTATATACCCTACGCGATAACTAAGCGCTATCGGGAAGACCTAAATATATCCGCTATAATCCCCCTTATCTAGCTACGATTAGTTATAAACTAATCTTTTATATTTAGCTACCTTTTTAATAACTTTAGTAACTTTTACTTTAAAGCTTATTTAGAAAATTATCTTATTAATTAAGGTTCCCTTTTATATAACTCTTAATATAACTCCTAATATAACCTTATATAAAGCGAAGGAAATACTAAACTTATTTATAGCTTTTATAGTAATTCTAAAAAGCCCGCCCTTTATTCTTCCCCTTATATAACTAATTTATAATAGCTTAATTACTTTTAAGAAAGTTATAGTATTTAGTAAAAGCTAGCGAAAAGATTAAAATTACTTAGGCTATTTATATAATATCTTATATAATAAAGCTAAGCTTTTTATATCGTATTACTAATAGATTAATATTACTAAAAACTAATATTATATTATTTTCCTAGATATTCTTATAAGCTTAGCGTAGTTATATTACCTTTATTATATAAAACTTAAGAAAAGGTAAGATAAGATTTACCGAATACTTAATTTATACTTTAATATAATAATAAATCGTATATAGTATTAGGCTAATTAAACTAGTATAATTTTTACTTTTATATAAAGGAAATACTTAGAGAAAATAATATTAGAAATCCTTAAGGAATTAATTAAGAAAATATAACTTATATAATATACCCTTAGCGAAGGGGAAACTTAACTTTACGCTATAATAATAAGGGCCTATTATAGGGTGCTAGAACTTAAGCTAGTATTTCTCTTTATAAAGCCCTTATATAAAGAGTTTTTCTCTATTTTTTATATATCGCTTTAGGTCGCCCTTAACTATAGGAAAATATCTAACTAGTTCTTTATTAATTAATATTATTATATAAACTCCTTATAACTAAATTTACCCCGGCTAAAATTCTATATAGGTAAATTTAAATAAGTCCGATAAGAGGATTGCTGCCTATTACCTTATATAAAAAAGCGCTATTTTATTTATAAGAAGGAAAGGTATTAGTTAATAAATTATAAGTAAGAGGACTTTAACTGCGTAAGAAAAGCGTACTTTACTTTATATAAAAAATTCGATAAGGACCCCTTTATAGATAACGAATTTAAAGCCTTCCTCCTTAAGTACGAGGGATATAATATTATTAATAACCTTAATAATTTATTATATAAAGAAAATAAGGACGCTCCTAAGAAAGCTGCTTAATTTATCCTCTTAAGTACCCTTATATATTAATTTATAAGGGAAAATATCTTTATATAGTAAACTATATAACTAAGTAATTAAGTTTTTCTTATAAAAACTTATTATATAGAATACTAGGGATAATTTTAAGATATTAGCGCTACGAACTTCTCTACTATTAGCAAAAACTAGGCTAAAATATTTATATAAGAGAATTTAAATATATAGATCGACTAAACCCTAAGTATTATAATAATTAAGTTTAATAGCTTAGCCGCTATAACCTTAATTAGTATAATTAATATTAATAGCTTTTTAGGTATTATATAATATTATATTCTTAATACCTTTATATTATTCCTCTTTTCCTTTAGAAATATAGATCGCTTAAGAGTATATTTTAATAATATTAGGAATATTATCGTATATAAGGATAGTTAGACGATCCCCGTTATATAAAAATAGGGATATTTATTCTTTTATATATCTCCGCGCGAAGCCGCCCTTTTTTTTATAAAAGTATAGCTTCGTTATTTATATTATCGCTTTAAATACCCTTATATAAAACGTTTTTATAATTTACTTTACAATGTAAGTTATAATAATATCTCCGAAATATCGCTCCGTATAATAAAGAAATTCTACTACTAATACTAAATATATAACCCCTCGCTATAGCGATTTAAATTCTTAATTAAAGATAATATTTCTTTTAATTATAAAATTATTATAAATATTATATAACTAAGTAATAAGAACGCTCTCTACGTTATTAATAAGGCTACGTTTTTCTAAGCTACTATTTTTATATAATTACTCTCTACTTAAGATATATAAAACGCCCTTTACTGCTATTAGATTACTATTTACTAAGGCCCTCTAGATATTATTATATATAACTTTAGTATAAACTTTTCTTTAGATAAATTCTATTTTTCTATACGAATTATTAGTTTATTATATAAAGAAATACTTATTAAGGCGTACTAGGTAGTTAGTAAGGTTAAACGCTTATACGCCTCTTTTTAATATATATATAATATATTTAAGGAAAACCTTAGAGATTAAGCTAATAATAATACGATCCTCTAGCTTACTATAAAATACTTAAATAATATAGTAAGGCCTAATAGCCTTATATTTATACTCCTTATCTTTAGTATATACTTTTATATTTATAGTACCTTACCCCTATCTTTAAATATTATTATATAAGTAACTATAATTTAAAAGGTAATAAAGGTAATTTAGGAACTTTATACGAAAAGAGATATTAGCTACGTACTTATTATATAAAATAGACCTCGCTTATATAAGAACCTTATACTTCCTTTTTATTCCTAAGTTATAGTCTAACGTAAACGCTATAGCTAAATAAAACTATATAAATTTTTAGTAATTAAAGGGTAATTTATTTTTATAAACTTTCTTAATAGTTTTACTAAGTTTTATATAATATAGATTAAGCTATATTATCCGCTAAATAAACCTTTTATAAAAGAAGCTAATACTTATATAAAAAGATTTATTATTAAGATTCTATATTATAGCTCGCGGAGATATAAGGATTTTACTAATTGTATAGTAGATTTATTTATCTTTTTTATTTTCCTCTTAAAGAAAGAAACGAAAGATACTGCCCTCGCTATATAACTCTATTAAGATAATATTATTATAACCCCTAGCCTCCTATTTAAAGAATTAAACCGCCCTAAAATTAATAGCTTTACCGCTTAGGATATTTTTATCTTTATATAATATAACCTAGCTAAGTATAGCTAGCTATATATCTTCTATATAAAACTTATATAAAAAATTAAAAATAAGACTATAAAGCTATACGAAAAGTTATAGCTTATTATATAAAGCTACGCTAATACTAATAAGGCTATTATACTTACTTAATCGCCTATAATCTTATAAATAAGCTAAAAGCTAATCCTCGCTTTAGGCCTTTCTTTTATACGGTTATATAATATATATAGAGAGCTACGCGATATTACCTAAGCGTATATATAATTATATAACCGCCTAATAAGACCGATTTTCGTATAATTACCGAAAGAGATATAGGACCGCTTCCTAAAAGGTACTATTTTATATATCTATTATCCGCTATATAAAATAGTAAAATTAAGCGTTTACTAGTTTAAGATATATTATAAGTATTACCGTATAAACTTAAAAATAATAATTTTAATATATAACTTATATTTTCTTTTTATACTTACCGGCTTAGATTTTTTTAGCCTTATAGGAATATAGACTAATAATACCCTCTCCTTTATCTCTCCTACTTTCTCGGCCCTTAAAGAAGAATCCTTTAAGTAATAGAACTTTTATACGAAGCCGAAAATACGCCTCTCGCACGAGACGCTAATTAAATTTAATAGCGGATAAATTTCCCTTAAAAGTAATAATATTCTCTTTATATAAAAAGGATAAGCTAAGGTATTATAAGTTATTAACCTAGCTAAAGAAAACGCTTTATAAGTATACTTTTTATAACGCGTATAAGGAGCGTATATCTTATTAATCTACTAGCCTAAAGTAGCGTATAACCTCTAAGCCGCTACTTAAGTTTAGGAACTAACGAAGGAAGATTATAACGCCCTAAATACCCGCGTATAATAGTAAATTAAAAACGCCGACCGGGGACTATATTTTATCCCTCTTAACCTCCCTTATATAAAGCTTTAAATCTTTACTAATAGCTTATTCGTAAATAATAAAAACTTATCTTTATAAATAAGATTCGTAATTATACTAAGTAAAGAGGTAGCTTATATAAAAAATAAAATTTTTATTTATAATAATATTATATATTAGTTTTTAATAAAATATAAGAGAGTAATATATAGCGTGCTTATAAGTAAATTATATAGTATTATATAAAGAATTAATAGCGGTATCGCTCTTAATATTACGCTTTAAAAAATTATATATAATCTCTCTTTATTAGATATCTTTTTTATATTTTATACAGACTTATACTCCTTTTACGATTACTTAGTTAAGCTTAGTAATATAAGGGAGAAGAGGCTTATAATTAATATTATAGCCTTACGCAAATTATATAAAAAAAAGGAAATTACTAAGATATTTTAAATTAATAGTAAAGATAACCTAGCAGATATTATAACGAAGAAAAGCCCGAATAACGTTTTTATATAATTAGTTATAACGGATAAGATTACGATTAGGATAAAAGTAGTTATTAAAAAACTTACGCTACCGCCGCCGCCCCCTAAGCTTATAAATTTAACGCTATATAAAAAGAATAAAACAGCCGCCGCCCTTTACCTTATATCGCCTAATAATAGCAAGAACGGACTGCTAGCAATATAATAAGTTCGTTGTTATTATTATTATTATTATCGTTACTTTTATTATTATCTTCTTCTTCGTTAGAGTTATCGTCCGACTTATCCTCCCCCTCCCCCTTAGCCTCGCCCCTAGCCTCCTTTTCTTCCTCCTTATTATCGTTATCCTTATTATCGTCTTCTTTATTTTTATCCTTATTCTTATTATCCTTATCGTTATCCTTTTCCTTATCCTCGTCTTCGTCCTTATTATTATATAACTAGAAATAATTATAATATTAGCTTTTCGAATCTTAAATATAAGGCCTATAGGCCCCGCCGTAATAGCTACGAATATAGCGGTAACTTAAAAACGGACCGCTATCACGATAAAGGTAATAACGGGCGTAAAGGCCTTACGCTAAAAACTAACCGGCTAACTAAATTATTACCGCCTAATAATAGCTAAGGTAGCGTATAACCTTAGAGATAAGCTTAATAGCTATCTTTTTAGCGCGAAGGCGTAAAGCTATATTATAAAAAGTCGCCGAAAGGTAATAATATTCCTTATTTTATTATATAATTAGCTTATATTTATAAAGATACTTTATATAAAGAGAATATATATGCTAATCGCTATTTAGAGGAACTTAGCGTAGATAATATTATCGCTCTTAAGAGTAATAATAATAGTTTTATTAGAAAGGGGAAAGCGCCTAAAAATTATAATAATAGATATAGTTATTATATAATTACTTATTTTTCTTATTTTTCTTTTTCTTATTCTTTATTATTATATAAGAAGATAGCGGCTATAATAGTAATTAATAATAGTAATAGTTATAATAGTAATAATATTATTATTATTATAGCTATTATTATAGAAAATAAAAAAGGGAAGAATTTTTCTTTTATATAAAAGGAAAAGGAAGGTATTTTTTATAATTAGTAGGACCTACTAGCTATAAATAATAGCTTAAAAATTTCTACTAACTAGCTACCTTCCTTATACTTTCTCTCTCTTATACTTTTAGCTACGCTTATAAGTTTTACTATATATAAAACTTTTAAGCTTTAAAATAATACTAATCTTAAGTATATAAAGCTAATAGATTACTCTCTTAATAAGTAATCTTCTCCTATTCGCCGTACGAATATCTCCCTATATAAGCAGACTTTATATAATACTCTATACTATATAATAGCTCTTACTATACGATAACCCTAACCGTATAAGCGCTATAATTACCTACTATTACTAAGCGCTTACTAAGGAAGCTATATAATATATTATAAAGAAAAACTATAAGTATTAAGATATCTTATAATACCTTAATAGCCTTATATTATCCTTATAGCCTTATCCCTTCGTATAGCTTTCCTAAGTTATAAGGAACTTTTATATAAGATCCTTCTAATCTTATAACTCCCTACTTTACTTTTTATATTCCTTACTATTACTTTATACATTCGATTAGGTATTTAGATAGCTACCCTCCCTATATATTATATATAAGAGGGTAATCGCGATAATATACTTCTTTTTAGGACCCTTACGTTACTAGTAACGGACAGCCCGTCTAATAGGATTAGAGGTTCCTTTTTTACTAATAGCGCTTAGGAAAATTTCTATAAGTAAATTAAATACTAAGTAAAGTAAGTTTCCCGCCCGTTTCTTAAGGCCTTCTTATAGCTTCTTAAAAAATAAAGTATTACTATACGATAAACTAGCAGCTTTATTAAGAAATTCCTCTTTATAATTTAGGCTTTATACGATTATATTATAGCTACCCCCTTAATAACTTTAATAACCCTTACTTTAAAACTTACTTAGAAAATTATCCTATTAATTAAAGTTCCTCTTTATATAATTTTTAGTATAACCCTTAATATAACCTTATATAAAGCGAAGGAAATATTAAACTTATTTATAGCCCTTATAATAATTCTAAAAAGCCTAGCCTTTATCCTTCCTCTTATACGACTAATTTATAATAGCTTAATTACTCTTAAGAAAGTTACGGTATTTAGTAAAAATAGCAAAAAGATTAAAATTACTTAAGCTATCTATATAATATCTTATATAATAAAGTTAAGCTTTTTATATTATATTACTAATAGATTAATATAACTAAAAATTAGTATTATACTATCTTTTTAAATATTCTTATAAGCTTAGCTTAGTTATATTACCTTTACTATATAAAACTTAAAAAAAATAAGATAAAATCTACTAAATATTTAACTTATATTTTAATATAATAATAAATTATATATAGTACTAAGCTAATTAAACTAATATAACTTTTACTTTTATATTATTAGATATTATCTCTCTATACCCCTTTATATTTACTATACGATATATATATAGAGGATAGCATAGATATAGGGAAGCTTCTAACGAAATATATATTACTACCTAAGTCATGCCTCGTACGACTTAGGAGGTAAGAGGTGGCTTAGATAAGAAAAAGGAGGGTATAGAAGTAAAGTATTATCTAGCTATATAGCCGCTCTTCCTTATATAATAAAGGAAAAGTATCTATCTTTAATTATACTTAATTTAAGTTACCTTTACTTTCTCTTACCTATATATATATATAAAGACTACTTAATACTAATTAGTAACTATACTAGTTATTATTAGTTAACTATAAATTAGCTAAAGTAATAAGATAGGTATTATATAATACCGAAAAGCCCCTATGCCCGCTATTAACTAATACCTATATTTTTACCTTATTTCTCGATATTAGTTCTTACCGAAAAGCTATTTTTACCTAATATTACTATTAAGACTAAAAGATTAAGGTAATATATAATACTTACTAATAATAAAGTCCTTACTAAAAAGCTATATTTAGCCTAGTACTTTTTACTAGTTATACGATATTACTTTTAATAGTATTCCGGAAATATAATAACGATAATATAGCTTTTATAACCTTAGAAGTTAAATAGAAAATAATAAATACGTTAACTATAATAATAGTAATAAATAAGATTTTAGCTTTATATAACGAAATAATAAAAGGAAGCGAAGTTAACCCTTATATTTAAACTTAAAATATAAACTTAGTTTATTAGGATATATAACCTAACCTTATATAACCTCCTAATAAGGTTAAATTAATAATATTTATTACTTAATAGATATATAATATTATTTACTTTAACCTTTATAAGAATAACCTTTTTTATATAATCTAATTAGAACTTTAGGGATAAACTTACTATTAGCTAAAATATATCTACTATATATTTTTAAAAGAACTAACTTAAATTATAATTATATAATATATCCCGCTTATCGGAAATAGCATATTAATTAAACGCTTTATATAACTCCTTAAGACTAAACTAGAAAATATTTTACCCCCTAACTTATAAGAAGCCCCTTCTATATAGTTAGACTACCCCCCCTTTTCCGAACTAACTTTTCTAAATTATATAATATAAGCTTTATACTTAGCATAGCCCCCTAAGTTAAGATATATCTTAATATAGCTATTATAAAGTATCTTAGCTAAACCCTTACTTTATATAACTTATACGTAGAAGTTAACTACTTTATATAACTTAAATATATAGCTACCCTTAGTAACCTTAACTTAAACTTTCCCGGAACTAATAAATCGGGCCTTAATAGGTATTATATAAGTCTATATATTACTACTAATATAAAAAATAGTAAATAAACTAATCTCCCTAAATAAGGTTACTACTTTCCTTAAAAATTAGCGAAAAGATTAAAACTATATAAGGCGGCCGTACGATATACTAATCGATAAGGCTAGGATTTTTATTAGCTATTACTCCTATATTAATATAACGGAAAATTAATTTTACGCTATTTTTCTAAATATCTTTTTAAATAAAGCTTTAGATTATTATTTATACTTTATCGGATTAGATAAATAATAGGATAAAATTTATACTTTTTTAGATATATATTTTAATATTTATATAAACTATTTATTATATTAAATAAATTAAACTACTTTTTCTTTTAATATTATATAATAAGAAAACCTTAATAAAACTATAATAGATTTACTTAATACCCTTTTTAATAAACTTCGACTTATTTAATAAGCTTTTAAACCTAACTATTAAGGAGAAAAGTAACTTTTTACTACTATTATATAAGCTTATCGCAGCGTTCTAGAATTTAAATTAGCTATAATATTTTAAAATATATCGTACGAAATATTTATTAATTACCTTTATTCCTCCCTTACTATTACTACGGATAAAACTACTAATTAGTTCTTTATCGAATAACGCTACTTTAATTATAATAAGTATCGTACGAACCTTAGATAATTTTCTTTTACTCCCCGCTAATAATAATCGCCCCCTATATAACGTTTTTCCTTATAATAATACTAGTTCTAACCTCGTATAATACGAAGGTACTTTATATATAAAAAGGAAAGATATTAGTTTATAAACTATAAGTTAGATAATATCTAACGCGTATATAAGTAATACTTTACTAATTATAAAAAAACTAGCTAGAACCCTTTTATAAAAGAAGAATTTAGTATATTCCTCTTATCGTACGAAAGTTCTAATAAATAAGATTCTTAGTTTTTATAATCGTATAATAAAAACTCCGATATTAAAAAAGAAATCGTTAGCGGCGAAAACGCGGTTTTATTTTTTATTATAGTAGCCTATATATACCGCCTTACTAGCGATAATATCTACTAACTAAAGGCCCTAATAGTTCCCGCGAAATAATTCCTTTTTCCGATATATATCGTATAATATACTAAGGTAAGCTTTAAGATATAGGAGCTACGTAAATCTTAACTATAAGTAAACTATAAGTAGAAGCTTATATCTAGGAATACCCTTATATAACTATTAACTAAACCTTAACTAAAAATATAATCTATTTTAGCTTCTTAGAACTTACTAAGCTAATTAAAACTATTATCGTACGAAACCTCTTTAATAAAGTCCTTTACTATATTCTTAATACTTTTACCTTATTCCTTTTCTATCTTAAAGATACCGACTACCTTCGTACTTTTTATAATAATATAAGGGATATTATCGTATAATATAATAGTATAATAGTTCTTATTATTAAGAAATAAGGATATTTATTTTTTAATATTTTAAAGTAAGAATTTATATTATATTATATAAAATAAAAGTTATAATAGCTTTACCGATATTTTAGCTACCCTTATATATAATAGCTTTATAACTTACTAAAAAAAGCTAATTTTTTAAATATAACCCTTATAGCCCTTAAGTTAATCCGACGTTTATATTACTAATATTAATTATATAACTTAAAACCTTAGTAATTTAAATTCTCCCTTAAAAATAACTATAACTTTAACTACTTACTAGTTATTAATATTTTTTACCTTAATAGTAAGCTAGTCCTATACGCTATTAACGAAGCTATATCTTTTTAAGCCGCTACCTTTATATAAAGTATATTAGCGGTAGACGCTTAGAACGCCTTATATAAATATTAGATTTATATATACTAAGGCCTACTAGATATTATTTTTTATAATACCGGGATTAATTTTTCTTCTTTAAAGTTTTATATAAATACGAAACTACTTAGTACTATATATAAAGAAATGCCCGTCGAAGCGTATTAAGCGATCGGTAAGGTTAAATATATATACGCCCCTTTTAAGCAAGCGTATAATATCTTACGATAGGAAATTAGCACTAAAACTAATAATATAATTATTTTTTAAATAGCTATTAAGGCTATTAATAATATAGCTAGATTAGATAGCCTTATCTTAATATTTCTTATTTTTAGCGCTTACCCCTATATTTCGTATAACTTACCCCTAGCCTTTAATATTACTATAAAAGCCTAAGTAATTTAGCGCGCTATAAAATAGGTATAATAAATTAAGGCTTAAGCGGATATTTTACGCGCTTTTTATACTTAAAATAGACCTAACTTATATAATATTTTATCGCTTCCCTTTTAAAGCGAAGTTTTTATTTAGCGTAAAAAGGATAAATAGTAAAGTCCTTTTTATATTTCTAGTTTTAATAGCTAGGATATTATCCTTAAACTCCTTATAAGACTAACTAGATTTTATACGATATAGGTTAAACCTTATCTCCGCTCTTCCCTTATTATACTTATAGAGAAAAAAATATAGTTCGAAATCCCGATTATACCCCTATATAATAAAAACTTATACGAAGCTTTTCCTTTTATATTCGTTACTATAAAGGAAAAAGATAACTATATACTTACTATATAATTATAGTAATAAGGTATTATTATTACTTTAGGATAACTATTCGAGGCCTCTAACTATAAGGAAATTAATACCCTCTCTATATAAGAAGTCTTTACTTTTATTTAATATAACCTTTCCTTAAACCTTATAAGATAGATTTTTAAAACGTATTTTATATAAGAAATAAAAAACTTAAACGATAGCCCTTATAAAAAGTCCCGCCTAGTTATTTAAAGCTATAAAGATAATAGTAAAGAGGAAATCCTTATATAATTACTTATAATTCTATATATATTATAGCGCCTCTTTCTTACTTTTAGACTTACCCTTATAAAGTTATATAACTATTAAGGCGAACTACGAGATATTACGTAAGCGAATATATAATCTGCTAATTCTTTAAGTTATATAATATACGCGTACCTTCCTAAAAAATTATAAAATTAATATTTACCCTATACTCTTTTATATATTAAGAAGCCGCTATATAAGCTAGTAAAATTAAAATTATACTAATTTAAGATATATTATAATTATTATTATATAAACCTTTATATAACGCCTTTATCGTATAATTTATATTTTTTATTTATAATAGCTAGCCCTAACTTATTCGGAATAATAAGCTTATAAATAAACGATATATTCTTTTTTATATCTAATATATTCTCTAAACTTAAGGAAAATAAGTTAAAACGGGCAAAGCTTCGTACGAAGCTTAAAATATTCCTTACTAATAGCTTATCTATTAACTTTAACGGTAATTATATTACGCGCAAATTATATAATATCGTTCTTATATAAAAAAGATAGGTAAAGGGCCTTTATATTATTAACCTAACTACTAATATTACCCCGTAGGACTTTATTAGCTAGCGAGCTTAAGAAGTATATATTATTTCTACTTATTAACCGGAGGCGTTATATAACCTTATAGTAGCCGCTTAAATAACCGATCTTTCCTCGTAGGATATTTTAGCCCTTAATAAATATATCTAGTAGTAGATTAATAATACTACCCGCGGTTTATAGTTTATTCTACTTAACTTATCTTATATAAAACTATTTATTTTTATAAATAAGTTATTCGCGAATAATAAGGACCTTACCTTATAGCTTAGTATCTTAATTATCCTTAGTAAAAAAGACTAATCCTTTAACTTATTTATCGTATAAGGTAATATCCTTTACTAAACTTTTATAAAATATAAAAAGGTTACTTAAAATATCCTAGTAAGCGAATTTTACGGTATAATAAATAGCGTTAATATTAGCCTAGCTTTTTACTTAACTATTTAAGCTATTATATAATCCCTAAGCACGCTTTTAATCCCCCTTATTTTTTATATAAACTTATATTTATTATATAATTACCTAGTAAAGCTTAGCTTAATAATAGAAAAATAGCTAATAATTAATATTATAGCTATTTATAAGTTATATAAGTATAAGGAAATTTTAAAAATACGATAAATTAATAGTAAAAATAACCTAGCTAACGCTTATACTAAGGATAGCCCTAACTTAGCCTTATTAACTCTTATTTCTATAAATTCCTATAAGTTATAGATTAAAGCTATTATCTAATAACTTACCTAAGTTATATAAGACTTATACTCTTTTCTTCCTTATATCTTTACTTTATCTAACCCTTTATCTTTACTTTCTTATTTTTTTTTATATTTTTATATTTTTTTTCTATTATTTTTATACGAAAATTACTATTAATTCTTTCTAGGTATTATCTAACCCCTACGCTTAATTTTTAAAAAAAAAAAAAAAAAGCAAAGCTATAAGTCCTAAACGCTTAATTTTTTTTTTCTTTTCTTTAAATTTTTTTTCTTTTCCTTTTTCCTTATCGTTTAACCTTACTATTACTTTTTTTCTACCCCCGCCCCTTACTACTCGTTATCTGAGATAATAATATACTCCTCCACGTTAGGAGGCGTTTCGCTTAGTATTACTATTACCTATTCCCGCCGCTAGCTATTAGGTAACTTAATAAGAGTAGGTATTAAAATATAAGGTACTAGCTTAGAAGTCTGCGACGCTTAGCTTTATTATATAAAAAAATATTTTATTATATAAAACTATTATATATAAGTAGTATAAGCCCTATTATTATTTATCTAATATATATCGAATAGGTAAGGATTTTTAGTATAAATATAATATAATTTTATTATTATCTTATTATAATTTATAAGTAAAATTACTAGAAAATAACTTAAGTATTAGATAATAATAGCTTTAATATATTTAGGATCCTAAGTATTATTAAGGCGGATAAAAATATTAAATAATAATATAGCTATTAATTAAATCTTTACTTACTATTCTCTTATTAGTACTATTATTATATAATAGCTAGACTTTTCTTTCTTATATTTAAAAATATTTATTATATAAAATACTAATTATCTTCTTTATTATAAAATATATAAACTTAATAAAACTTAGGTTAATAAGCTATAACGCTATTAGGATAGGGAGGTATATTATATAACTAATAATTATTAATAAAAATAACTTAAGTATATTATATAACTTATTAATTTTTATTCAAAATCTTTCTAATTATTATCGTTATCTTCGTTAATTAGCTTAAAGAAAAAAGAAAAAAGAAAGAAAAAGAAAAAGAGAGAGAGAGAGAGGGAGCGAGGAGGGGTTTTTATACCCCTCTAAAGGCGGTAAGAGGTAGTAGAATCCGATTTTTAATTCCTATTTTTCGTAATATTTTTTAGTATTTTTAGTATAAAGTTATAGAAAATTAGTTTTCTACTTATTTTTCTTAATATTATAATTATAAAAAACCTTTATAGTAAAACTTTATAAAAATATATTATAAATTAGATTATATAATAACTTAACTTTTATTTTTTAGCTAGTAGCTTATTTTCTTTATCTTTTTTTATTATAGTATTATAAGCGTTATTTACTTTTAGAGATTTTTTTTAATTATATACTTATTTAATATCGTATAATTATTTTTTTTTAGAAATATCTACCTTTTAGGAAGACGGAGTTTTTTCTTTATATAATACTTTTTTATTTAGTATATCTTTTTATAAAAAGAAAAAAATTAAATATTAGATATTATCTCTCTATACCCCTTTATATTTACTATATAATATATATATAAAAGATAATATAGATATAGGGAAGCCTTTAACGAAATATATATTACTACCTAAGTTATGCCTTATACGACTTAGAAGGTAGGAGGTAGCTTAGATAAGAAGAAAGAGGGTATAAAAGTAGAGTATTATCTAGCTATATAGCCGCTCTTTCTCGTATAATAAAGGAAGGGTATCTATCTCTAATTATACTTAATTTAGGTTACCTTTGCTTTCTCTTACTTATATATACGTGTAAAGACTACTTAATATATATAAAAGAAATACCTAGAGAAAATAATACTAAAAGTTTTTAAGGAATTAATTAAGAAAATATAACTAATATAATACGCTTTTAAGGAAAGGGAAACTTAACTTTATATTATAATAACTAGGGCTTGCTGTAAAATACTAGAACTTAAGCTAATATTTCTCTTTATAAAACCCTTATATAAAGAGTTTTTCTTTATTTTTTATATATTACTCTAAGTCGCCCTTAATTATAAGAAAACGTCTAACTAGTTCTTTATTAATCGATATTATTATATAAACTCCTTATAACTAAACTTACTTTAGCTAAAGTTTTATATAAGTAAATTTAAATAAGTTTAATAAAAAGACTACTATTTATTACCTTATACGAAGAAGCGTTATTTTATTTATAAGAAAGAAAGGTATTAGTTAATAAATTATAAGTAAGGGGATTTTAATCGCGCGAGAAAAGCGTATTTTACTTCGTATAAGGAATTTAATAAGGACCCCCTTATAGATAATAAGTTCGAAGCCTTTCTCCTTAAATACGAAAAATATAACGTTATTAATAACTTTAATAACTTATTATATAAAGAAAATAAAAACGCTTTAAAGGAAGCTATTTAATTTATCCTCTTAATTGCCCTTATATATTAATTTATAAAGGAAGATATCTTTATATAGTAAATTATATAACTAAGTAGTTAAGTTTTTCTCGTAGATATTTACTATATAAAATACTAAAAATAACTTTAAAATATTAGCGCTATAAACTTTTTTACTATTAGTAAAAACTAGGCTAAAATATTTATATAAGAGAATTTAAATATATAAATTAACTAAACCTTAAATACTATAATAATTAAATTTATTAACTTAGCCGCTATAACTTTAATTAATATAATTAATATTAATAGCCCCCTTAGTATTATACGGTATTATGTTCTTAATACCCTTACGCTATTCCCTTTTTCTCTTAAAAATATAGATTACTTAAAAGTATATTTTAATAATATTAAGAATATTATTATATATAAGGATAGTTAAATAATCCCTATTATATAAAAATAAGGATATTTATTTTTCTATATATCTCCGCGTAAAGCTGCTTTTTTCTTTATAAAGGTATAACTTTATTACTTATACTATCGCTTCGGATACTCTTATATAGAATATCTTCGTAATCTACTTTAAAATATAAAATATAATAATATTTTTAATACTTCGCTTTATATAATAAAGAAATTCTACTATTAGTACTAAGTATATAACCCCTTACTATAATAATTTAAGTTCTTAATTAAAGATAATATCTCCTTTAATTATAAGATTATTATAAATATTATATAATTAAGTAATAAGAATACTCTTTATATTATTAATAAAGCTATATTTTTCTAAGCTATAATCTTTATATAATTCTTTTTATTTATAATAATAATAATAATAATAATAATAATAATAATAATAATAATATTTATACGCTAGTATACTTAATATAGCCTAGAACTATCTTATATATATTTTAGAAGTAAGAAAAACTAGAAAACTTAGAGTAAAACCCTCCCCTTAAGCGTTACCTTAGCTTAGGGCCGGACTAGGTCCGTACCTAGCACTTTATATCTTAAATAGGTCTAGTAATAATAAGTAATTAGGAAGCCGATATTTCCTCTAAAGCGGAGTCCGCGGTAGTAAGAGTACGCGTAGTCTAGGTTTAGTATAGAGTCTATATAGCTACTTATTTTCCTAAGTATTATCGTTATTATAAACTAAATCTCTACGCTTAATTATAATATCTTAAATAATCTATTTAATTAAAGCTTTATTAATATAACTAAGGAATATATAAAGGTTTTACTAGCTTATAATAAATTTTATAATAGCTAGTTTTAAAGGGCGGCCTAATTATTATAGTAAAGCTATAGATAAGTTTAGAGAGGGGGTTAGAGGCGGAGCTACTATATTCGCTTTTTAGCGTTTCCGCCCCGGCTACTATTAGATTCTAGTTAGTATTAAAGGGGGAGGAGGGGTAATATATACGGAGTTTTAATTTATAAATCTCTAAAATTAGGAAATATAAGTATTTTTCGCCTAGTCCTACGCCGCTCTTATCTTAGGGTAAAGTTAACTTTACTTAAGGTAAGTTCCTTAATAAAGAGGGTAATAGTGCGGTTTTTTTCTATATATTATAAGGTAAGCTAACTTACCCTTTATATATAGAGAGGCGAAATACTAGCTATATTATAGCTTCGCTATATAATATTTAATAATATATCTAAGCTAGTAATACTTAAAGTATTATTAAGGTTAGACTTTTAGCTTATAAGGTTCTATATTAAAAATCTTTATTTATATTATTATACCTTTATTATAAATTTAATTCGCGTTTATTACGCTATTAATAGTAATTATAAGAAAACTCCGCTAAGTCCCTAAATAATATCTTTTTATATATAATTATATTATTAAAACCTTATTTAATAACTTAATCTTTTTTTAAAAAGCTTCCTTACCGCTTTACTATAAGGCTTATATTAGCACCCCCTTTATAATAAAAATATAACCTCTGCTAATTAAGCGTGCTTTTTCTCCGAAAATAATATAAAGCTACCTTAAATTAAACTAAAGCTTATAAATAATATCTTAAAATATTATTATAATATTACCGCTAAGTAGTTTCCTTATTATAAAAGCTTAGCTTTACTTATAAAATTTATAATTAATATTTATTATAATTACCTTAAGGCTTTAAATTTAAAGCGAAGTAGCGATAAAATTAAAGTAAATTATAAGCTAACGCTTATATCGCCTAGGAACTTATTTTTTAATAGTTTTCTCTAGCGCTCTAGCTATAACTATAGCTTATATTAGAGGAGTTTCGCTCCCCCCGAGCTATAAAAAAAAGAGGAAACCGCGGCCGTAATAGCTAAGGAAATATTATTAATTAATAAAGTCGGAGTAAAAAGGGCGCCTCCCCGGACCCTTTTAAACTCTACTACTTATTCGATAATTACTTATATAAAGATTAAGGCGTCCCCCGAAATAATCTTACTAATACTCGCTTTAGCTTCTAATAAGGTAAGAGGTACGGTAAACCCTTAGGTTTAAGTTTACTATAATTCGGAGTAAAGCTATATTCTAAGTAAAAAATTTTCGCGGTTACGATTAACTTATATAGCGTTACCCTCCCCCTTAGAGTTACTCTAGGCGCGGCTTAAAGCTATCGCTATAAGGTAATAGAAAGAGCGGAGTCTGCTTATAATATAAGAATAAATAGTCCGTATCCGCGTTACTATAAGCGCGGGATTTATAAAATATATAAAAGTTTTAAGTTATTTAATTTTTTTTATTTAAGATACTTAGAACGCTTTTTATTATTATTAAATTATTACTTACTAAGGCCCCTTAAATATAATTATATATAACTTAAGTATAAACTTTTTTTTAAATAAGTTTTATTCCTTTATATAAATTATTAGTTCCTTATATAAAAAGATACTTATCGAAGCGTATTAAGTAATAAGTAAGGTTAAACGCTTATATATACCTTTTTAACGCGCGTATAATATACTTAAGAATAATCTCTAAGACTAAGCTAATAATAATATAGTTTTTTAGCTTATTATAAAATACTTAAATAATATAGTAAGGCCTAATAGCCTTATACTTATACTTTTTATTTTTAGTATATACTTTTAAATTTATAATACTTCTCCCTTATTATTTAATATTACTATATAAGTAATTATAATTTATAAAGCTATAAAGGTAATTTATAAGCTTTATATAAAAAGAGATATTAGCCGCGCGCTTACTATATAAAATAAACCGCGCTTATATAAAAACTTAATATTTCCCTTATATTCCTAAGTTATAATATAGCGTAAACGCCGCGGCTAGATAAGACTATACGAAATTATCTTAATTAAAAAGCAGTTTATTTTTATCGAATTTCCTAATAGCCTTACGAAGTTTCGTATAATATAAATTAAACTATACTATTTATTAAACGAAGCTCCTATAAAAGATGCTAATAATTATATATAAAGGTTTATTATTAAGATCCCGCGTTATAGCTCGTAGGGATATAAGGATTTACTAACTATATAGCGGATTTATTTATTTCCTTCGCTTTCTTATCGGAGAAAGAAACGAAAAATACTGCCCTTACTATATAACTTTATTAAGATAATATTATTATAACCCCTAGCCTCTTATTTAAGGAATTAAACCGCGCTAAAATCGATAGCTTTACTATTAAAAATATATTTATTTTCGTATAATATAACTTAGCTAAATATAAAAAGCTATATATTTTTTATATAAAGCTTATATAAGAAGTTAAGAATAAAACTATAAAGTTATATAAAAAGTTATAACTTATTATATAAGGCTACGCTAATACTAATAAAGCTACTATATTTACTTAATCCTTTATAATCTTATAAATAAGCTAGAGACTAATTCTCGCCCTAGGCCCTTCCCTTATATAGTTATATAATATATATACTAAGCTTCGATATATTACTTAAGCGTATATATAGTCCCGTAATCGCTTAATAAGACTAATCTTTATATAATTATAGAAGGAACTAAAGGACCGTTTTCCGAAAAGCACTATCTTATATATCCGTCGCCCGCTATATAATATTATAGAATTAGGTATTTATTAGTTTAAGATATATTATAAGTATTACTATATAAACTTAAAGATAATAACTTTAATATATAATCTATGCCTCCTTTTTATACCTTTTAGCCCGGATTCCTTTAGCCTTATAAGAATATAAATAGATAATATACTTTTTTTTATTTTGCCCGCTTTTTTAGCCCTCGAGGAAGTATCCCTTAAGTAGCAGAACTTTTATATAAAGCTAAAAATATATCTCTTATATAAGACGCTAATCGAATTTAATAGCGGATAAATTTCCCTTAAAAGCGATAATATTCTCTTTATATAAAAGGGCTAAGCTAAAATATTATAAATTATTAACTTAGCTAATAAGGACGCCCTATAAGTATATTTTTTATAACGTATATAAGGGGCGTATATCTCGTTAATCTACTAGCTTAAAGTAGCGTATAACCTCTTAGCTACTACCTAAGTTTAAGATTTAAGAAAAGAAGACTATAACGCTCTAAACGCCCGCGTATAATAGTAGATAGAGAACGCGGATTAAGGACTATATTTTATCCCCCTTAATCTTCCTTATATAAAGCTTTAGATCTTTACTAATAGCTTTCTTATAAATAATAAAAACTTATTTTTATAGATAAGTTTTATAATTATTCTAAGTAAAAAGGTAACTTATATAAAAATTAAAGTTTCTATCTATAGTAATATTATATATTAGTTTTTTATAAAATATAAGAAAGTAATATATAATATATTAATAAGTAAGTTATATAATATTATATAAGGAATTAATAGCAGTATCGCCTTTAATATTATAATTTAAAAAATTATATAAAGCTTCTTTTTTCTAAATATCCCTCTTATACTTTATATAAACTTATACTCTTTTTATAACTACCTTATTAAGCTTAGTAATATAAGAGAGAAAAAGCTTATAATTAATATTATAGCTTTATATAAATTATATAAAAGAAAGGAAATTACTAAAATATTTTAAATCGATAAAAAAGATAACTTAGCAGATATTATAATAAAGAAAGGTTTAAATAATACTCTCGTATAACTAGTTATAATAAATAAAATTATAATTAAGATAAAAGTAGTTATTAAAAAACTCGCGCCGCCGCCCCCTAAGTATATAAAATTAACGCTATATAAATAAAAAAGTAAAACAGCTACCGCCCTTTACTTTATATCGCTTAATAATAATAAGTGCGAACTATTATTCTTATTATCCTTATTATTATTATTATTTTTATTATCGTTAGAGTTATTATCTAACTCGTCCTCCTCCTCCCCCTTACCCTCGCCCTCGCCCTCGCCCTCTTCTTCTTCTTCTTCGTTATTATTATTATTCTTATCTTCGTTATCTTTATCCTCTTCGTCCTTATCCTCGCTCTTATTATTATTATTATCTTCCTTATCCTCCGTATAATAGTAATTAAACTAGCGACTATAGGAATCTTATATATATATATTATAAGTATCTTTTTAGAAGCTATAAAAGCGGCGGTAGCTAAAGAATAAAGTATTACTTTATTAGCTATACCGCTACTTATACGGCCCCTAGGCGGGGAATCGCTTAGTAGCTTAGATTATAATTATATAATAATAACCCGCGCGCTAAATAATTTTTAAAATAAGCTTAACAGCTATCTTACTTATATAAAAGCGTAAGGCGATATTATAGAAGTTATATATTATATAGCTTTTATTTATTTATATTTTTATAATAAGGTATATATTACCCCGCTCGCTTACTAATTTATAGCTTACTTAGCTAACTTAGTATATACTTTTATATAACTTACTTATTTTTATAAAGTATTATTTATAGCTTTACTTTAGTTTATTATTCTATTATAGCTTTATAGACTTAAGTAAAGCTTATAGCAGCGCCTTTTCCTACTAGTTAACCTTACCTTATCCGGCTTTTACCTCCTAAATAGGGGGTTTTCCCCTAGGCCCTACTTAGTTTCTCCCCCCTCTTTATATATAATTATTACAGATCGTACCCGTAATTACCTAATCTTACCTATATAGCTCTTAATCTAAGCTTCTAAAGATAAGGATATAAGGGGTAATAAAAAAGTAAGGGGCTTTACTTATTATAGCTAAGTAGTAAGTATCTAAAATAAGAAATTTATAAAGTATAAATAAGTAAGAACTTCCTAAATAGGAATATCTTATAAGTTAAGGGAAAGTTATAAAAAGTAAGCTTTTAAAGTATAAATTATTTAGATTAAAAGCTTAGAGAAGAAGGAAAGAAAAGACCCTTTAAGGGAAGGAAGCCTTCCTTTTATAGTTTTCCTTCTCTAAGAAACTATCTAATTATATAAGCTAGCTAGAATTCTATAGAATATAGTAAAAGCTTTATATTATAAATATACTAGCGAATAGAATAGCTTTATTTTATTCTATTTGCTTCTATTATATTCCTTTTACTTTAAAATTAAATTACTATTTAAAAATTAACTTCTTACTTTAAAATTAACTTTTAATTTTAAATTAACTTTTAATTTTAAATTAACTTTTAATTTTAAATTAACTTTTAATTTTAAATTAACTTTTAATTTTAAATTAACTTTCAATTTTAAATTAACTTTTAATTTTAAATTAACTTTTAATTTTAAATTAACTTTTAATTTTAAATTAACTTTTAATTTTAAATTAACTTTTAATTTTAAATTTATATAATTCTTAGCGAATAAAATAGCTTTATTCTATTTTATTATATTCTATTAGCTTTTAAGTTAATAATAAATTATAATAAATAATTCTTTATTTATAATAACTAATATTTCTATCTATTCTTAACTGTCTTTACCCGTTCCTCTTATCTTAAGAATTTTATTTATTCTTCTTATTAATTCCTATTTTATTTTATTATCCGAGGTTTAACCTTCCGAGGTTTAGTTATAATTTTAATACTAAATACTAGTATTTTTCCTTTATTATATAACTTATATTATTAAGCAGCTTATATAATAAATACTACTTATATAATTAAATAGTACTTTTAACTAGTATTTATATCTTAGATTATTATAATAATAGTCTTAAATACCGCTTAGGCCCCTAATATAAATTCTAATAATAATAAAAGTAATAGCTATTAATATAACGCTTAATAATTTTATTATTACTTACTTAAGCTACTTAGTAGCGAGTCTTACTATTATAGCTAAAGTAGCTATTATTATACGCTAGCTTTTATAAAAACTTCCCCTAAATATTTTATAGTAATTTATAACGATTTCTAATTATAGTTATATAACTTTTAGAAACTTTATTATAAAATTACCTAGGAAAACTTTAAAGGAAATTACTAGGAAATATAATCGCTTCCTTACTAAAATTTTACTATACCCTCTCTTATCTTTATTAATATATACCTTTATATATTTTATTAAGATTCTACTTATAAGAGTTTTTCTCTCTTTTTTTTCTTTTCTCCTTAGCTTAAAATCTTTATTTTTATTAAGGTCCGACACTTTAATACTCCTATATAAAGCTGACTCTATTAATATAAATTAACTTAGGAGGTTCTAAGGTATATATAGTATACGCACTTAGGGTTATAGTTTATATATAGCCCGCGCGCGGCCCGCGCGCGGCGCTAATTAATTATATATACTTATATATACCCCGCGCCTATTATACGCGCGGACTTAACTAAGCACCCTCACGTAACTTAGCTATTCGAGCATAGCTTAAATCCCTTATAATTTATAATATTAATATTATTATTTATTTAATATATTTTAGCTATAATATTATCTTAAGCTTACTTTTTACTAATAAGTAATTAAAAGATAAGTATTTTATTTTTATATTTTTATATAAGATAGAAAAAATCTTATATAGAATTAAAATTATAACTAGCTTTAAAATATATATATATAAAGCTTTTAATTAAACTTTTAAGTAATTAAAAAGACTTATTATAAGAATATTAAATTTTATTATAAAATAAAATTCTAATAAAAAATTAAATTATAATTATAGCTGCCTTTTTATAAAATATAGCTAATATAATTATATTAAGAAAGTAATATATAAAGAAAATATAATTATAAGTATAAATTATAAAACTCTAAAGTTAATTAATTTAAAAAAATTAAAATTTAAATATAAAAAAAACTTATTAAGAGATATTATAATAATATTAATATACTAATATACCTTTTTTTTATAAATTATAATAATAATAATAAAAATTTATACGCTAATATACCTTATATAGCTTAAAACTATCTTATATATATTTTAAAAAGAGGAAAAACTAAAGGACTTAGAGTAAAACCCTCCCCTAAAGCGTTACTTTAGCTTTAGGTTAGACCCCGCTTATACCCGGTACTCTATATATTAAATAAGTTAGGTATTAACTAGTAATTTAAAAGCTAATATTTCCCTTAAAGCGGACTTTATAATAATAAAAGTACGCGTAAACTAAGTTTAGTATAAAGTCTATATAGCTTACTTATCTTCTTAGCTATTATTATTATTATAAATTAAATCCTTATATTTAATTAAAATAGCTTTAATAATTTAATTTATTAATACTTTATTAGCGTAGCTTAGGTATATATAAAGGTTTTATTATCTTATAATAAATTTTATAATAGCTAATTTTAAAAAATAGCTAAATTATTATAGCGGAGCTATAAATAAGTATAGAGTTAAAGTTAGAGGAAAGGGTATTATTATATTTACTTTTTAATATTTCCGCCTTAGCTATTATTAATTTTTAGTTAGCGCTAAAAGGGGGGAGGGGCGGTATATATAAAGCTCTAGTTTATAAACCTCCGAAGTTAGGTAATATATATATTCTTCGCTTAGTCTTATATTACTCTTATCTTAAAGTAAAGTTAACTTTACTTAAAGTAAAACTTTTAATAAAAAAGGTAATAATATAATCTTTTCCTATAAGCTATAAAATAAGTAAATTTACGCTTTATATATAAAGCGGTAAAGTATTTACTATATTATAGCCTTATTATATAATATTTAATAATATATCTAAGTTAATAATATTTAAAATATTACTAAAGTTAGATTTTTAATATATATAATTTAGTATTAAAGATTTCCGCTTATATTATTATACCTTTATTATAAATCTAATTTATATTTACTACGCTATTAATAATAATTATTAGAGAACTCCGCTAAGTTTTAGAATAATATCTCTTTATATATAATTATATTATTAAGACCTTATTCGATAACTTAATTTTTTTCTAAAAAGCTTTTTTATTACTTTATTATAAAGCTTACGCTAGTATTTTTTTTATAATAAGAATATAACCTTTACTAATTAAATATACCTTTTCTTTAAAAATAATATAAAGCTACCTTAAATTAAACTAAAGCTTATAAATAATATCTTAGAATATTATTATAATATTACCGCTAGGTAATTTCCTTATTATAAAAGCTTAGCTTTATTTATAAAATCTATAATTAATATTTATTATAATTATTTTAAAGCCTTAAACTTAAAGTAAAGTAGCTATAAAGTTAGTATAAATCGTAAGCTATTACTTATATTACTTAGGAACTTATTTTTCGATAGTTTTCTTTAGCGCTTTAGCTATAATTATAGCTTATATTAGAGAAGTTCTACTCCCCTTAGAGCTATAGAAAAAAAAGGAAACCGCGGCTATAATAGCTAAAGAGATATTACTAACTAATAAAGTTAGAGTAAAAAAGGCATTTTCCTAAACTTTTTTAAATTTCGCTATTTATTTAATAATTACTTATATAAAGATAAAAGTATTTCCTAAAATAATTTTACTAATATTTACCTTAGCTTCTAATAAGGTAATAAGTATAATAAACTC
Source organism: Ophiocordyceps camponoti-saundersi (nom. inval.) (assembly GCA_003339415.1). Taxonomy (NCBI): domain Eukaryota; kingdom Fungi; phylum Ascomycota; class Sordariomycetes; order Hypocreales; family Ophiocordycipitaceae; genus Ophiocordyceps; species Ophiocordyceps camponoti-saundersi. Next base: position 19,935 of record PDHQ01000244.1, on the reverse strand, counting down.
TTAGGTTTAAAATTATTATAATCTATAGTAAAGCTATATTTTAAGTAAAAAATTTTCGTAATTATAATTAACTTATATAGCGTTACCCTCCCCCTTAGAGTTACTCTAAGCGTAGCTAGCTATTATTATAAGGTAATAAAGGGAGCGGAGTCTGCTTATAATATAAAAATAAGAAGTTTATATTTATATTATTATAAGCGCGGAATTTATAAAATATATAAAAGTTTTAAGTTAAATTATAATTAATAATTAAAAAGCTAATATTTCTCTTAAAGTAAACTTTAAAATAATAAAAATATATATAAACTAAGTTTAATATAAAGTTTATATAGCTTACTTATTTTTTTAGCTATTATTATTATTATAAACTAAATCCTTATAATTAATTAAAATAGCTTTAATAATTTAATTTATTAAAGCTTTATTAATATAGCTAAGAAATATATAAAAGTTTTATTATCTTATAATAAACCTTATAATAGCTAATTTTAAAAAATAGCTAAATTATTATAATAAAGCTATAAATAAGTTTAAGGAGGGGGTTAGGGAAAATATTATTATATTCGCTTATTAGCGTTTCCGCCCTTATTATTATTAAACTTTAGTTAATATTAAAAAGGGTAAAGAGGCGGTATATATAAAGTTTTAGTTTATAAACCTCTAAGGTTAGGAAATATATATATCTTTTACTTAGTTTTATATTGCTTTTATTTTAAGGTTAAATTAACTTTATTTAAAATAAAACCCTTAATAAAAAAATAATAATATAATCTTTTCTTAGAAGTTATAAGATAAGTAAACTTACTTTTTATATATAAAATAGCGAAAAACTTATTATATTATAGCTTTATTATTTAATATTTAATAATATATTTAAATTAATAATATTTAAAATATTATTAAGGTTAAACTTTTAATATATATAATTAAATATTAAAAATCTTTATTTCTATTATTATATTTTTACTAAAAATTTAATTTATATTTATTATATTTTTTATAATAATTAGTAGGGAATTTTATTAAGTTTTTAAATAATATTTTTCTTATATATAATTATATTATTAAAATTTTACTTAAAAAATTAATCTTTTATAAAAAGACTTTTTTATTATTTTATTATAAAACTTATATTAAGACTTTTTTTATAATAAGAGTATAACTTTTATTAGTTAAATATATTTTTTCTTTAAAAATAATATAAAGCTATTTTAAATTAAAATAAAGCTTATAAATAATATTTTTAAAGATTATTATAATATTACCGCTAAGTAGTTTCCTTATTATAAAAGCTTAGCTTTACTTATAAAGTTTATAATTAATATTTATTATAATTATTTTAAAGCTTTAAATTTAAAATAAAATAATAATAAAGTTAAGTTAAATTATAAGCTATTATTTATATTATTTAAAAATTTACTTTTTAATAATTTTCTTTAGTATTTTAGCTATAATTATAGCTTATATTAAAAGAATTCCGCTCCCTTTAAAATTATAGAAAAAAAAGGAGATTATAGCTATAATAGCTAAAAAAATATTATTAACTAATAAGGTTAAAGTAAAGGGGGCGCCTCTTTAGACCTTTTTAAACTCCGCTACGTATTCGATAATTATTTATATAAAAATAAAAATATCTCTTAAAATAATCTAATTAATATTTACCTTAGCATTTAATAAGGTAATAAATATAATAAACTCTTAAGTTTAAGATTATTATAATTTAAAGTAAAGTTATATTCTAAGTAAAAAGGTTTTATAGTTATAATTAACTTATATAGCCTTACCCTCCTTTTAGAGTTACTTTAAGCGTAGTTTATTATTACTATAAGGTAATAAAAAAAGTAAAGTTTACTTATAATCTAAAAATAAAAAGTTTATATTTATATTATTATAAGCGCGGAATCTATAAAATATATAAAAGTTATATTATATATATAATATATATTTATATTAAGAAGTATTAACTATATTTAAAATAAAGAAAAAAATATTTATTTTAATTAGATAAGCTATTTAAGATACTTTTACGCTAGTTACTTTAGTAAGATAACTAAACCCCTTTTATTTAAATATTATAAAAGTTTATTATAAAAAGGTAAGAAAGTTTTTAAGTAAAAAAAAAGATCTTAATACTTTTTTTATAAACTTAAAAAATAAGATAAGGTTTAATAAAATAATTTTCCGCGATAAATAAAATAAAATAAGTATATTTATTTTATACTTTAAAAAGAAAAGCTTATAAATTTTTAAAAACTTAGTATAACTTAAAAAAACGCCCTTTTTCTAAATTAGCTAAGATAGTTTAATATTTAAAAATTTCTAATAGAAACTTAAATAAATTCGTAAAGGCTATAAATTAGCTTTATAAACTAAACTTCTCCCTAGCTAGTAAATAAAAAATCTAAGAGTTTTTTACTAAGTTTAATTACTTTATAGCTAAGACTTAAGTTCCTCTAGCTTAAATAAAATATATATTTTAGAATTATTTACCTGCTAATACTAACCTAAGCTTTTTTATAAAAGCTAAAAAACTTATATATTATATATAAGAAATTTTATAAATTTATAAAAAATATTATATTTTACTAAAAAAAATAATTTACTTATTAAAAAGCTATATAAAAAGCTTATTAAAGTAATAAGATAACTTTAATAATATAAAAAAATTATAATTATAACTTTATATTAGAATAGCTAGCCTTTAAGTAAAAATGAAAAGAAAGTTTATTAAGAAAATAATATTTATTTTATTTATAAAAAGAAGGGCTATATAGCTAAGGATTACTTTAAATAATAAAAGATTAAAAAAGTTTATAAAGTTTAAACGCTTTTACCTAGCTTTACTTAATTAGATAACTTTAACTTAAAAAAATTAAGATTATTATAAAGTTTTTTAATAATTTTAAAAATATTATATATAAGATAGAAAATAAAAAAGTTATTTATTATTAATAGTTAAGTTTAAGTTTATAATATTATTTTTTATATTTTTATTTTATATAATATTAAAGTAAACGCTTATCTTTTAGTTAGTTATTATTTCGCGAAATAAGTAATAAAGCGCTTAAGCGCTAAGTTTATTCCTATTTACCTTATCCCCTTTATTAATTTCTAAAGCTATTTTAATAATAGTAAAAGGCATACTTTTAGGAAAATAACGCTAGACTAGGATAGTATAATATTACGAGCTTATATAGGCTATAATTAAATAGTCCCTTAAGTCTTTTTAATTCTCGAATACTTTAACGCTTTAGGGCTAAAAAGGTAATAATAGTAAAATAGAAGCTATTACTAAGTATATAACGTAGTTTAATTTCCTTATAAAGAGGAAGGAATTAAGTAAGAATTAGCCCTTAAGCTTATCTTTATAGCTATTTATAAGTGCAGACAGAAGTTAGATAGCACTTTCGATTAGTTTAAAGTTAGGAAGATAATTAATTATCTAGTAATAAAGATTTAAATAATAAGATTATTAGAAATAAAAGCGCGTTTAAATTAGATTAGAATAGTAATAATTTTATAATAATAGGTTAATAATAGAATTATTTAGAAGGTAAGGAAGAGAGTAAGTAATTAAATTATTATCTTCTAAATAATAGGAAAACCTCTTCCCTAAATATTTAATTTCTTCTAAACGTAGTAACCTTTCTAGTTAGGAAGAGGGTTATTCTATACGCTGGAAAATAACGTATTTAGGAGTGTTTTCGGAAGTCCGGAAAGTACTATAATTAGGTAAATATTCGGCTTTCCGTGTTACTTATTTCCGTAAAGTTTAAAAACGCTAACCGTGACGGATCCGTATAAGGTCTTAAAGGTCTATATTATTCTTAGCCTTAGAGGGCCGGAGCCTTATATATAAAGGTAATAATATATTATACTTAGTGCTTTTAAGGTATAAAATAATAACCTTAGTTATTTATTTATATAATAAATATAGTAAAATACTATATTTTCTATATTATATTATAAAGTAGTTATTATATTTTTATATTAGTTATTTATTCCTATATTATTTATTATAAAGAATAAAAATTATTATAAGCACTTATAGCCTCCTTTAAATAAATACGTTTTAGTTATTTATTTATTATTTATTATAAATAGGATAAAAATTATAAAACTTATAATATAATATAGTATTATATAATATTATTTATTTAAAAAACTTAAAAACCTTTTTAAAGTAAAAGGAAAAATAGTAAAAATAATAATTTATTTAAAAAAAAATTTAAGAGCAAAATTTAAAAAAAGCTTAAATAGGATTAAAAACCTCTTTATTAAAATAAGCTTATTTTAAAGATAATAGATTAGTAAGACCGTAGAAGGTAATACTATTTAATTCTTTAGTAAAAATATCTACTATATTATCCTTACTTTTAGTATAATAAATATTTATAAGCTTATATCTTAAATTTTATCTTAAATAGAAATAAGTTAAGTTAATATACTTTAACCTTTTATAAAGTTTAGGATTTTCTGCTAGCCTTAAAGCTATAATATTATCTATTAATAAATAAGGTATTATAGTAAGTATTTTAATTTCTAAACTATTATTTATTAATAAAAATAGCTTATTAAGATATAAGGCTTCTTTATTAGCCTCCCTTATACTTATAAACTTAGCCTTATAGCTGCTAAGTGCTATAGCTTTTTATTTAGCATAGGACTAGCTTATAATATTATTATATATAAAAAAATAATATCTTAAAATACTTTTTCGTTTTATTAAATTAGAGGCCTAACTAGCGTCTGAAAAACCTTTAATTTAATAGCTATTATAAGGTATATTACTCTTATATATAATAGCTTTACTTAGATATTTATTTAAACATTTCTAATTAGTATTTAAAGTATTTATATATATAATATTAAGTTTACTACTAAATTTAGTATAAGATAGAATAGAAAATAGTATATCGGGTCTTATTTATAAGGCTAAATATAATAAAGAGCTTATTTCCCTTTAATACTATAATATTATTTCTTTATTAGGCTATATAATAGCTTTCTTTAATTTATTTCTAAGCTTCGAAAGTATATCTAAGTAGCTTATATATTCTTTATTTAATTCTCTAAGCTTATTTCTAGTATATTTTTCCTAGGTTATTTTTAGCGTATTATTTTGCTTATTAAAAATAATATATATACCTAAAAAGTCTTATAAATAGCTTAGATCTTATACTTTTAAGTCTTTATTTAATTTCTATAATATATTAACTATAATATTATTATTCTTAGCGGCTACTAGTATATTATTAATATATATTACTAAGGCTATTTTTTGCTTTTTATTTATAAATACCTCTTTATCTAATAAAAGAGGGTAAAATCCTTATTTCTTAAACGTATTAGCTAAATAATTATACTATAGTTTAGGACTTTATTTTAAGCTATATAACGCTTTTCTTAATTTTAAAACTAAGTTATTAGTTTTAATTAGGTTTTTATAATTCGAAGGAAGCTTTATATTATTTTTATTATAATAATCTTTTATTATAAATTCCTTGAATTTAGTAAGCAGTTTTATATAGATTTTAGTATCTATTTTAGCGTAAATAAAAGTATTCTTTATATAATATTACTTTACTATTAAATTATTTTATAAAGCTATTAATAATAATAACCTTATACTTTTAAGATAGGTACTAGTAAAAAACGTTTCTAAATAATCTAAGCTATATACTTAATTAAAGCCTTATACTATAAAGCGGGCTTTATATTTAATTATACTATTATTATTATTCTTTTTAAGCTTATAAACTTAACGGCCTCTTAAAGGATTTCTATCGTTAGGTATTATTTTAATTCCTTAGGTTTCTTATTTAATTAATTTATCTATTTTAGATTATATAGCTTTTTTCTAATTTAATTTATTATTACTATTTTAAGCCTATTTAGTTATTTTAAGCTTTATAGGATCTAAATTTTCTAGCGTATGTAAAATAGCTATTATATCCTTTTCTTTTAGAATACTATTTATTTTAAGGTAAGATTCGTAGTTTTTTAATTCTTCTATAAGCTTTTTAGGTATTCTTATTTCTATAAAAGGTAGATTCTTTATTTTATTATTTTTACTACTATTATATTCTTATAGTAATTGTTTATTAGCTAGTTCTGCTATTTCTTTCTCTTTATCCGCTATTAGGGATCGAGTTATAGAAGGAATAATATTAAAATCTAGCTATATATTATTTTCTTCTTTTTTATTATTATTATTATCCCTTTATATAAAGTTATTTTCTAAAATAACTATATTTTATAAAATAATTATAGTTTTTTTATTAAAATCCTAAATCTTATAAGTATTATCTAAGTAGCTTATAATAATCCCTTTATTAGCCTAAGGGCTTAATTTAATACTAGGATTTTTATTTTTATAATATATAATACTATTAAATATTTTAATCTTATCTAATTCTTCGATAGATAAAGTAGTATTATTTTTTAATTCGAAGGGAGTCTGATAGCTTAATTTACTATATAGAGACTTATTATATAAACAAGTAATAGTAATAATTGCTTCCCCTTAAAAATAATAAGGCAGGTTAGCTATATATAAAATAGCACGTACTTAATCTAATAGTGTTTTATTTATTCTTTTTATTTTACTGTTAGGCTCCTTCGTATTAGGCGGGCTAGTATTAAAAATAATACCTTTTTTTATATAATAGTCCTTTATATTCTATATAAATTCCTTAGCGTTGTTTATAAAGACTTGCTTTATTTTAATATTATTATTATTGTTTTCAACCCTTGTTTTATAATTAATAAATTCCTATAAAGCACTATCTTTTATTTTTATAAGTGCTATATTTAGAAATCTAATATAAGAGTTTAAAAACGTAATAAAATATATATATTTATTATAAGTAGGAATTTTAATAAGACTTTAGATATCTATACTTATTTTTTCTAAGTAAGTATATTATATAGTAAAAGCTTTCTTATTAATCTTATTAGTTAATTTAGCTTATATATACTTTTTATATTATTTTACTTCTTTAATACTATTATAATTAAATTTAATAGTATTATCTTTACTTTTTAAGAATCTAATTAAAATTCTATAATTAATATACCTTAGTCTTTTATGCTATAAAAATAAATTTATTTCTTTACTAATATTTAATATATATTCTTTATTATTTCTATTCTTTTTAAGCTTATTATACTTATACTTAGTAATTAAGTAAGTTAAATAATAAAAATTATTATATTTATAGCTTTTAGCTATTTCTTTATTATTTATAAATAATTATACTATTTCTATATAAATTAAAGCACTTGTTTTATTAAAGTAAGATTATAATAGTATATTAATACCTAATTTAAGTATATAAAATATATTACTTAGTTTATACTATTATTTATTATTTTTAAACTAGAAAATAACGTTTTTAGCTCCCTTTACTATTATAATATTTACTTTTCCCTATTATACTTTTATACTAATAAGTTTATAATTAATTAATAAGTCTTTATTAAATATTATATATTTTATTACACTTATATTATAAAGGAAATACATTATATTTTTATTATTACTATAAGTATTAGAGGTAGAAAAAATAGAATTTTATATTAATCTTAATTTATTACTATTAATATTTAAATTTATAGATCTTATAATATTATTATTAGTTATATTATTAATAAAAGGAAGAAAGGTATTATTTACTTATATAGGGATATCGATAAATTCGACTTTTTTGTTAGAATCGGATTGTTTCTTTTATTCTTTTTGAACTTCTTCTTTTTCTTCTTCTTCTTTAATCTCTTCTTTATCTAAATTTAATTTAGTTATTCGATCGTTTTTCCTAAGAAGGACCGTTTTCTTAGTTATTTTTTAAGCTAGTTTATAATAAGGATTTTTCATTTTCTTTAGAATAGGACCCACAGGGGAATTCACAATAGCTGTGATTTTTTCCTTTGTTTTCCTCTTTTTCCGGGCTTTTAATAAAGCCTTTATTTACTATATTTTTCTCTTCTCTTCTAAAAAGGCATCCTTTTATTCCTACTAATTAGAGGCTTTATAAGAGTATAAGTACTAGCATAATTCTACTTTATACCTTTTATTTTTATAGTTTAGGCAAAAAATAATCTCTTTCTTTTACTTATAAGGCTTTTTACTTTTATAAGAAGAGGTATTAAAAACCTTCTTAGTAAAAGAGGTATTTCTTTTTTCTTTATTAATAAGGGACGAGAAGAGGGTCTTAAGGGTATACGCCTTTTTATTATTTTATAAAGCTTATATAATATTTATTATACAGCCTCGATATTCGTTTTATAAGCTTATAAGCGTTAAGCTTATTATAATAATTTTAGGTATCTTAATATTTTTAGAAAGAAGCTCTTCGTAGCTTAATTTTATCTTATTAATATAAACTTCTATATTACCTTTTATATAGTATATATTAAATAAATCCCTTATAAGAAGGAAATTCGATATAAAGGAAGAGGGATTATAAAGGTTTTTTAACTTATCTTAGGTAACTTTAATATCTTTAATATACTTAATTTATATTAAAGAACTATTATTAATAAATAGCCTTATAAGGGCTAAGGCGTCTTTAGTTTTAACGTTACCTTCTTACTATATAGTAAGTTAAAGTTTCTCGCGTATAAGGGTAGACTTTATATAAAGCGTTTAAAGAAGATAATTCTTAGAGCCTTAAAGCTTAGAAAAATTATAGCAAACTTTAGAAGATATATTTCTTAGCTAAGGAATAACTTATCTATCTAGCGGTATTTTTTAGATTTTCCTTAAATTTTTATAGCCTTTTTAAAATAAGAGGAATTATTATTATATAAGTATAAATAAAAGTCGGATAGTATTTTTAATTAGTTTAAAGTTAGGAAGATAATTAATTATCTAGTAATAGAGATTTAAATAATAGGATTATTAAATATAAAAGCGCGTTTAAATCGGATTAGAATAGTAGTGATTTTATAATAATAAGTAAATAATAGAATTATTTAGAAGGTAAGGAAGAGAGTAAGTAATTAAATTATTATCTTTTAAATAATAGGAAAACCTCTTCTTTAAATACTTAATTTTTTATAAACGTAGTAACTTTTCTAGTTAGGAAGAGGGTTATTCTATACGCTAGAAAATAATATATTTAGAACTGTTTTCGGAAGTCCGGAAAGTACTATAGTTAGTTTAATATTCAGCTTTCTATGTTACCTATTTTTATAAAATCTGAAAAACGCTAATTATAATAAATCTATATAAGGTCTTAAAGGTTTATATTATTCTTAGCTTTAGAGGGCAGGAGCCTTATATATAAAGGTAATAATATATTATACTTAGTGCTTTTAAGGTATAAAATAATAACTCTAGTTTTTTATTTATATAATAAATATAGTAAAATACTAGATTTTCTATATTATATTATAAAGTAGTTATTATATTTTTATATTAGTTATTTATTCCTTTATTATTTACTATAAAGAATAAATATTATTATAAGTACTTATATTATTATAAAAGTTATATATTATAAATTAAGTTTTAAAAAGGACTTATAGTAAAAACTCTAATAAATAGAATTATAACTTTATTTTAAACTTTATACTTTTATACTTTAAATTACTAATTTAAATATTTATTTTAAAATCTCTAGCTTTTAATTAAATAGTTCCTATATTTTTCTTTCTTTCTTCTCTTTCTTTTATATAGGAAATTAATTTCTTATTATCTTTCTTATAAAGAATTACTATTTAGCCCCTCCCCTTATAGCTAGAGATCCTCCCTTATATTAATTAAAAACTCTAGTTACTTAAGAAATTACGCCCTTTAAGTATTTATTATACTTGCTTAAAGTATCCTTTTTTCCCTGTTTAAACTAGGTTTTAAAGCGTGATTTATTAGGCTTAATAACTAAAAGAGGTGATATTAAGATAATAGCTACTTTTTATAAATTATAATAAACTAATTAAAAGGTTAAAAGATAAGTTATATTCTTAGTATTAGTAAAAAGAGCTTTATTTTTAGATATAAGCTAGTTACTTATAAAGTTATAACTAAAGCGGGGGTTAGTAAAAAAGTAAAAGTTATTTAATATAATTAATTAATATAAAGACTGCTTATAAGGTAATACTCTTATATTAAATAAGAAAAATATTAGCTAAATTAAGTTTAAACTATAAATAAGAACCGCGATTTTATTTTACTAGCTTATTTTTAAAAATATTACTTTTTTAAGAAAGGGATCTAAAATATTAAATAATTATACTTATTTAACTAATAGTTAATTATTATTATAATATAATATTAGCAGCTTATAAACGGGTCTTTTAAGTAGATTAATTTTATATATATTTTTCTAGTTTACTTTTATTTTTTATAAGCTTTTTTACTTTAGCGTCCTAACTCTTTTATTTTTTATCTTCTCTTAAGCTTATATCTTAAGTTATTATCTAAAAAGTATTATTTTTATCTCTTCCTTTTTTAAAATAGCTATATTATAATAAAATACCTTTTTATTATAAAACTAATTACCTTACCCTTTTAAGATTTATATACCTCGTTTTTCTAAAAACTTAACTTAATTACTTAATTATACTTATTTAATTAGTCTTAATAGTATAAAAATTAAGATAATAACTTCTAAAAATAAGATAGTTAAGAAGACTTAAGTTATTAATATCTAGCTAGCTTTACTGCTTATTATAAAATTTACTAGCTAAAATATAACTAAGTTCCTTAACCGCTTTAAAAAAGAGATAAAAAATATAAATATTAAGGATATTATAATAATTAAATAAATTAAAGATTATATTAATAATAAGGAAGGAATAAACGTAAAGATCCTAACTAAAGATTAGCTTTAGAAATTAGCTAAAAATACTATAATAAAATATTATAATATATTAAACTTAGCTTAGAAAAGTATATTAAATAAAAAGATTAGAAATTATAATATAAAGAAACTAAAAATTATAAAATAAGTCGCTAGTTAAATTTAAACTTATAATTACCTTTATTATAAAAAGTATAAAATAAACTATAAGCTTACTATTATAAAATCTAGTAACGTTTTTAATACTTTACTAAAAAAGGTTTAAGTTAGGCTTCTTAGAAGGAATAATTTAACTTATAAAGATATTATAGCTATACTTTATAGCTAGCTTATAAAAAATATTTAAGGCTATCTTAAGCCTTACTTTAAAGATTCGCGTTTTTAGCTTATTATAGCTTTTTATAATTAAAAGCTTTAATAAGGCTAGGAAGAGGCTATAAAGTTTTTTTTAAAGGAAAAGTAACTAATAACCCTTAAAAAGATTTATAAGAAAACTTACTTAAAGACCGTTACTAAAAGATAGTATAGTAACTTAAAAAGTATAATTATAAATAATTTAGCTAGATAGATAAATACTCTCTTTATTAACTTAGCTAATATATAAAATAATATTTATAGCTTAGCTAATAAGGCTAAAAATTAAGATACCTTAGCTTATAAAACTTAATAAAGTAAACCCTTTATTATTACTAATATTATAATATATAAGACTAATAAATCTAATAATAAATTTAATATTAATATAATCTTAAGTAAAAAGAGTTATAAGTATTATTATTATAATAAACCTATTTATTATATTAATAACTACCTTTTAGTAACTTATAATAAGGAACTAAGCTTTACTTATTATAACTTAAAAACTAAAAAGCTTTTTTTAGATTATATACTTTTTATATTATTATATTACTAAGCTTTCCTTATAAATTTATTAAAATAGGAAGCTATATTAAACGCTTTTTAATATATTAAGTTAAAACTTAGCTAGGATCCTTTATATTAAACTTAATCCTAAAAGTTAAAAGCTTTATTATTAATAACTATAATTAGTCTCTTAATAAGAAAGAATAAAAAATAATCTTAGCTTTTATAAATTATTATAATATAGCTTAATAAACCCTTTTAGCACTATCTAAAAATAAAACCTTAGCAACTATTTTATTTTTTATTATTATATAGCGGGACTTAGCACTATTAGGTTAAATAGTTAAGATTAACTTTATCTAAGCTATAGTTAATATTTATAATCTTAAAAGCCTAACTAAGGATAAAGTTTTTTAAACCCCTTCTCCTTCTAGCACTTTATAATCTACTAATAAACTAACTTTAACTACTTATACTTAGGAAGTTATATAATAAAAATAAGCTATTACTAAGTAAAAGAAAATTTAAAATAAAGCCCTTTTAGCTACTACTTATATATACCTTAAGGTAGAAATTACTAACTAATATAATAAAATTACTAACTTAATTATAAATAAAATTATCGGAAAAGAGTTTTTATTAGATTAATAAACTTAATTATAATAAACCCGAAGCTTAGTATTAAAGTTTTTTAGATATTAGCTAATAAGGCTAAATACCTTAACTATAAGATTTTTAAATTTAAGGAAATCTTTATTAAGAAACTAATTAATTAGCTCTTAAATAGTTAAGCTAATTTTAATATTATTAATACTATTATAATTTTTAAATATATAAACTACCTTTTTTATTATAGCTTTATATTTTTCTTTAATAATATTTATACTAAGCTAAATATAAACCCTATTCTTTTTAAAAGTAATTATATTCTAATAAAACTATTTAATTATTATACTCTTAAGGAGATTATATATAAAGAAAATAGAGAGAACTATATTATAAACTAAGAAATTTTTATCCTTAGGAATCTTAAGTTTCCTCTAATACTTACGCTTAAACCCCTCGGTATTTATATATATATTTTATTTTTTAATATACTAAAAATAATATAAAACTTTCCTTATATATAAGTCCGCGTTAGCGGTATAAATATTACCCTTATACTAGCACTCCTTAATATAAAAGCTAAGATAAATATTATTACCTCTTACTATACTTATAAATTTAACCTTAAATACCGCCCTATCTTTATTTAATATAATATCTTTTAATAAGAAATTTATTTAGTTAATAGCTATTTTAGATATTATTATTTTCATAAAGCTTATCTATATACTTATCCGAATCTTTATCTATTATAATAATATACTTATTCCCTTTATTCTAAGTATATTATTTATCCGCCTTACTCGGCTAATATATAATTACTAAATAAAGACTAGGGATTTTTATATTTAATATATTTTTAGATTAACCTAAATTATTACCCTTATAATAAGACTACTTATATAAAATAATAAAATACTTATCCCTTTTCTAAGCTTAGCTTTTATTAATAATTATATTAGCTATTAGGTATAATAATAATCTTCCCTAGTAAGGATTAGGGCCCCTTTTTATAGGAAAGGGGGAGGAAAAAAAGTTAGCACTTAAGGGGGTAATAATTTACTAAGAAAAGGAGTTAGTTTTTTTTATTTTAAATAAGATTATATAAGATAAAAAAGGTAATTAAATAATTATATAAGCTAATAAATAATAAAATATTATTAACTAAGACTTAGATAAAATTAACTAATAATAGACTAATTAGGAGTATATTATAATATTACTTTTATTAACTAAAGTATTATTTAATATCTTAAACTTATTAAAAAAGAGAGGAGATATGGAAATAAAAAATAAAGCTGCTTAAATACTTTTAATTATCTAATAAGAGGAAACTAATAATAATAAAGCGCGCCTTTAGTTAATAGCTTTTATAAATATAATATATAAAAAGAAGACTAATAAAAAAGTACTTTATAATAATATTTACTTAGATAAATTTATTCTAAAAGGCGATTTTAGCTAGAAAGCTAGAAAATAAAATATAGTTAAAAAGATATCTATAATAATAAACTATTTAATAAAGATATTATTAGTAAATTCTTTAAAATTAAAAAAGTAATATAAAATATATAATAATACCTTTATAAATTACCTAACCTCTTATAATATTTTACTAAAATTTCCCCTTTTAAGATTTTACTTAGATTTCCTTTAGAAACTTTATTACTTTTACGCTTAGGAAATTACTAGGATTTCTTATTAGGATTTCTCTATAATAACTCTTAGGATTATACTAAAATTTTCTACTAAACTTAATATTAAAATATACTTTTAGAAATCTCCAGATTTTACTAAGAAATCCTCGTATATTAGGAAATTACCGTATATTAGGAAATCTCTATTTTACTAATATATACGGAAATTACTATAAAATCCCCTTAAGTAAATACTTTTAGGATTATACTAGGAAATCTTCCTTAAGCTTTTAGCTATATAATTAGCCTAATATTCCTTTAAGTAGTAATTTAAATTTTTTATAATTATTATTTTAATTTTTAAAAGATTTTTACTTATATTTATACCTTTTATAATAGCTATTTTATAATCTTATAATTAATAGCTAGCTTATCTCCCTCTTTTATATATTATATCTAATAGCTAGCTTAGTATATATACTTATTAAAAGATTATATATATAAGCGTATATTAACTAATAGTAATTTTATATTATATTAACTTATAAATTTTTAGCTATTAAGGTAATAAGTTAAACTTAAAATATTTTTATTAATAAGACTTTATAAGCGTAGATTTTTAGCTTAGAAGAAAGCTTTATTATATTTATTACTTTACCTTAATTATATATTATTTCTTTATTTTTAAATTTCTTAAAGTAATTAAAAAAGAAATTACCGCTAGGAAAGAAAAAGCTTATATTTTTAATATTTATAAAAAAGTAAAGAAATATTACCCTTTTAAAGGTAAATTTCCTTCTTTATAATATAGAGAAATAAAGCTTATTAGAAAGTACTTACTATATTAAGATAATCCCTAAGGAACTAAGTTACTTATTATAATTAATTATTTCTTAACTAATCTAAACGCGGTTATAAATTATAATTAATTATTTAAATAAGTAAATTAACTAAGGTATATATTAAATAATATCCCTTACTTACTTAAAATTCTTTTAGAAAACTAGCTACCTTTTATTTAAGAATATTTTTAAATTATAAGTAATATTAAAAGTAAAAGTAAATAACTTACTTTATAAGAGGAAGATAGTAAGAATACTAAGCTTCTTTTTTAAGAAAAAGGTAAGGAAAAGGCTAAGTTCTCTTTACCGGATAAAGGTAAAAAAACCTTTACGCTATTAAAATCCTCTCTAAAAGGAGAATTTTCTACCCTAAAGAAGAATATTTTAAGGAAGTAATATTTTCTAAATCCTCTTATAATATCGTTTAATTCCGGAAAACCTCCCCCTCTTTCTTTAGAAAAGGAAAGATTAGTATAAATAGTTAATAAGGTACTTTACTCTTATAATATTATATTTTAAAACTTAAATTACTTAGGATATATTAACTTAAAAGATAATTTATAATTATATAATTAATTAAATTTATAAAAACTATCTAAATAATAAGTTTAGCTATAAGCTAAAAATATTAAATAATTTAAACTAGCTAGTATTTTTAATATTATATTTAATTAAATTAAGGAAACTAATTAGACTATTATTTACTAAAGTATTAACTAATTTATAAACGCTTTAAAATAGGTTATAGCTTAAAGTAAGGATTATATTAATAAACTTATATAACTTATTCCCTCTCTTTTTAGAGGTTATATTATAAAATAATATTTTAAAGATTTAAATCTATAAATTAAACTAAAATTTACTTTTCTTAATTTTAGAATCTAAGGATAAGTAAAAGCTTTATAGAAAAGGTTTATTATTTAACTTAATATTACTACTTTTATTATATAAAAATAAAGCTTTATATTTTAAAATATACTTACTAGAAAGGATTTCTAATTATAGGTATTAAAAATAAAAAAAATAGCTTAGGTAGCTTTTTATTCTAAATAATTTATATTAATAATTATCTTTTCTTAACTTAATATCTTTCTCTAAGAAACTTTCTAATAGCTAACTAGCGAAAATACCTTAAATAACTAAGTAGATAAATATAAATAATTTATTCTAAACCTCTAAACTAAGCTAATTAAAGAAACTTAAAGTATTTTCTAAAATAATATTACTTAGTATATAGCTTTAGGTAAGTTACCTTAATAAGAATATAAAGTAAACGGTTTTAAGGAGAAATCCTTATAAAATCTAAACTACTAACTAAAATATAAACTAAATAACTTTTTTAGAAAGCTAATAGATAATACTTAGAAACCTTTTAATAAAAGTATTAAGTTTAAAATAAAGATAAAATAGCCTTTCCCTAAAAAAAATAAAAAAGCCTTAAAAAGTAATCCTATTCTTATTAACTTTACTTATAAACTTATAAATTTAAACCTTAATATAGATAAAGTTTTTATTATCTTTTTAGAAATATATAATATTATCCTTAATATTTTAAAATAGCCCTTAAAAGATAACTTTTCTAAGATATTTAAGGATAAATAATTAGCTAATAATTTATATTATCTTATTTCGGATCCTAAGAAATATAAGATAAAATCTTTTAATATTATTAAAGATTTCCTTCTTAAAAACCTTCTTATTATTAAAGTTACTTTATAAATAACTAATTTCCTTTTAGAATAAGTTTCTTATTTCTCCTATATAAAGATTTTAATATTTAGTAAAAATAAACTTTCTAATATTATAAAAATATATATTAATATTAATATAAATAAATCCCTTATTAGGAAAAACTTACTTAATAAGTTTAATAATATTAACGATAATCTAATAATAATTCGAAGCTTAAATAATATTAAATTAGCCTTAACTTATAATTAAGCTACCTTTACTTTATATATTATTAGTAAAATTAATAGTAAGTTTTACCTTAGTAAGTTTAAAGCTAGCGCTTAAGTTATTAAGCGTATTCTTACTAAAGTTTTATTAGGATAAGGGTTCTCGATCTCTTATAAAATTAATAACCTTAACTCTTAATAAAAGCTTTAAATTTAATTTTACGGAGGAATATATATTAAATACTATTTTACTTATAAAGGACTAGCTATTTATAAATATATAATAGCTATTTTAGTAATAATAATCCCTCTTTTTTTAATAAGTATAATTCTAATACTAATTAAGGATCCTCCTAAAAATCGCGACCTTATTTTCTTTCCTAATTTTTATTTTCTCTTTAGTTTAATTATTTATAATTACTTTTATTTAACTATTTTTAACTTAAGTAATAAGCTAATCTCTTTTAAATAAAGAGAAAAAGTTAATATTATATTAAATCTTAATAATTAATTCTTTTTTATAATCTTTTAATAAATTACTAAAAGGGACTCCTTAGATAACCCCGATAGATACTTAATACTATACTCTCTTTTAAATTAGATAATATTATCTAACAAAACTAATACTAACTTACCTCTTATTAATATCTTAAATCTAAGTTAACTATACCGATTAAGTATCTTTAAAATACCCGATATTTTAGAAATTAAGGGAGAGTATAGCGTTAAAATTTATACTCTTAATTCTTAGTTATCTAGAAAAGTAAAATAGCTATATAATTCCCTTCTAAAATTATAAGAAGATACTAAACTAATTAATCTACCCTTAGAATATTATCTAAAAATCCCCCTTATTAATAATTAATATAAGAAAAAACTTAGTTTATATCCTTACTTATTAATTAAACTTAATTAGAATTTCCTTAATAAAAAGTATAATAATATATATTTATAAGGTAAAATAAAATAAGCGCTTAAAGCTTTACCTTTCGCTAGCTTATATTTTATTATTTAAAGAAAAGGTAAACTATATATTATTAATAACTTATAAGCTTTAAATAGCGTAGCTATTCTTAATATATATCTAATACCTCTTTCTTAAGATATAATTTATAAGTTAATAAGTAAAAAGGTTATTTTTACTATTAATACTTAAAGCTTCTTTTATTAGTTTTTCGTTTATTTAGATTACTAAAAGTAGTTTATAATTACTTCCTACCGCGGATTAAAGAGGGCTATAATCGCTCTTATAAGGTATAAAAACTCGCCTACCTATATATAAAGATTTATCGATTATATTCTCTAACTATATAAAATATACGCTACCGGATATATTAATAATATAGTAATCTTCTCCGATATCTTAAAAGATTATATTAAATATCTAATTATAATATTTAATCTTTTTATTAATATAAATCTTTCCCTCTTTACTTTTAAATTATTCCTTTATTATTTATTTATAAAAATATTAAAATATTATATTAATAGATTTATATTAATAAATACTTAATCTTAAGTAAAAGCTTTATAAGATATTAAGTTTCTTAATATTTTATAATATTTTAAATAATAGATTAAATTAGCTAGATAAATAAAATATCTTATTCCTTATTTTATATAATAAATCGACCCCTTTTAAAAACGTAAAATAGTAATATTCTAAAAAAGATAGGAAAATAAAGCACCTATTACTAAACTAAAAAGAAATACCTTTACCTTTTAGTTTAAGATTATCTTAATAAAGGAAAAAACTAATTATTTTAATAATATTACTAACGCTTTTTATAATATTATTATTTTTAGTTAGTTTTTTCCTAATTATTAACTTTTTTTATAAATTAATATTTTTAAAAAGAACGGTTTTATAGCTTATTTTTTCTATATTAATAATAAAGAATCTTAGAAATTATCTTTAGCTTTGCTTTAATAATTTATTAAACTTATTTACTATTTTAATTATATACTTAAATTAGCTAAAATTAAATATTAGCTAACTAAACTTAAGATTTTTTACTTAATTTAAGCTTATTATAAACTTTAAATTTATTTAATTAAAACTTAAAAACTAAAAATTATAATTTTTATAAATTATACTATAATTTTAATAATTATAAAATAAACCTCTCTTTTTATTATTAGTATAAGAAATAATAATTACCTTACTTTTACTTTTTAGTTTCTAAGTTAATATTTTTTTAAAGTTTAATATATCCTTAGTATTTTTAATATTCTTATAAACTCTCTTTTACGCCTCCTTTTAAAAATAGCTTTAGAAAAGGGATAAGGAGAACTTAAAAATATCTAAAAAGATTATATTAACTAAGAATATACGCTTATTTCCTTAGAAGCTATCCTTAATAACGCCTTCTAATATAGGATTTCTAAAAAATATCTCCTTAATATATAATAATCTAAAATCTTAGAGTAACTTAAAAATAAAAACTTTCGGTCGCTTTTATCTAAGTAAATAATTTATTATATCTTAAAAATATTAATAATTAATAATAACTTTATATTCCTAAAAACTACGCTAAAGAAATTATTTTTAAGTATTATTTTTATAAATTTTATATTAGCTAAAAATATATATAAGCTAAACTTTCTTTTAATTTTATTATTTCCTAAGTAAAAAAAAATTAATAATTTTATAAATAAATATAATATCTTTAAATAAAATTAAACTAATAAATAAGCTCTTTTTAGGAAAATAGTTCTTATTTATTCCCTAGCAATTTCTTTTTATATAATTATAATAAACTTTATTACTAAACTCCCTTTAGTTTTTTTAGAAAATTTACCTTAGTCTAAACTTAAAGGAAAGTTTTATAATATTTTTCTTACTATTACTAATAAGTTCTTAAAGATATATATTTTAACCCTTAAATATAATTACTTTACCGCTAAAAAATAAGCTTAATAGCTATATATAGGGTTAGAAAAAAATCACTTATAAGTAATTATATGAGTGATTTTTCGTGATTTTTTTTTTCTGTGATTTAAATCACTTATAAGTGATTTTTTTATCCGTAATTTAAATCACGTAAAAAAAATTATATTATAAGTGATTTTTTTTAAAAAATCATTTATAATTTTTTATAATTTTTTCTAAAAATAGATTTATATAATTTTTCTAATTAAAAATAATAAATAACGCTTATAAAAGCTAAGAAAATAAGAAACTACGAATTTTAAAGAAAAAATTAATATTATAAAGTAAGAAAAAGTATAGTAAAAAAACTATAAAATAAATAAATAAATAAATAAAAAACTTTTATAAGTT
>PDHQ01000243.1:0-52392 GCA_003339415.1 Ophiocordyceps camponoti-saundersi (nom. inval.) | reverse complement strand
TTCTATATTTTTTATTACTCTTTTTTTTAAGATATAATTTTATATTTCTCTTAATATTAATAACTTTCTTCTTTTTTAAGTTTTATAAGCTTTATATATTATTTTTAATTAGAAAAAAATTATATTTCTATTTTTAGAAAAAATTATAAAAAATCATATATGATTTTTTTAAAAAAATCACTTATAATGTGATTTTTTTTATATAATTTAAATCACGGTTAAAAAAAATCACTTATAAGTGATTTAAATCACGAAAAAAAAAAATCACGAAAAATCACTCACATAATCACTCATAAGTGATTTTTTTCTAACCCTAAATAGGGGGGATTATAGCGGATATATTTAAATCTTCCCGATAGCGCTTAGTTATCGCGCGGGGTATATAGCTAGCTTAGGAGGGGGGGCTTCTCTCCCCTCTTTTTTCTTTTTTTAATAGCTTTAATTATAACTTTATTTTAGCTTACTTCTATAATCGCCTTAGTAAAACCTTTATATTAATTAAAGCTTTTTTTACTACTAACTAAATATAAAAATAAGATTTTAATATAAAACGCTATTAAATTTTACTTATATTAAAGTTACTTTTAGCTTATTTTAGCTTAAATTTTTAGCTAGCTATTATATATATTAAATTTATAATTTATAAAGCTATAATTAAGAAGCTTAAGTCTTAATTTTATTATATCTTTTCTTATTTTAATATTTTTTAGTAAATATTCTTTTTATATATTATTATAGCTATAGATTTTTCTTATTAGCTTAAAGCTTTTTTAGCGTATATTTCTAAGCTTTTTAGGGAAAGTTATAAAAAGCGCTAAGTAAGTTTTTCCTTAATTAGAATATATTAGGGGCTATTAGAGCTTTTTAAAAAATATATTATAAAGTAAAAATATACTTTTTTTAAAGCTAAATTATTAAACTAATTTAATTATATTAAAATTATTTTACTTTTATCTAAGCTATATAAAAAGCTATAAAAACGCTTAGATTATAAAAACTAGCTTATAATATATACGGCTTTTATTAGCTTTCTTTAAAGCTTTAATAAAATATTTAGTTTTAGGAATATTCCTAACGCGCTAGTTAATTTACCGCCCCCCCTTTTTACTAACTTAATAAATATTATATTTATATAATTTTATTTTAATATTATTAAATATTAGCGTTATTATTAATATAATTAAATTAGTTATTTTAAGCGTAATTATTTAAAGCTTTATAAGTAAATAAAAATATTAAAGTTAATACTAATAACTTTTTTATAACTTTAGATAATTAAGGTCCTTATTTATTCTTAACGCTATAATATTATAAGAATTTAATACTTTCTACCTCTTAGAGTTTAACTTTACTAAGGGAATAGCCCTAAACGCGGGGTCGCGGGGCGGCCCGCCTCCTAGTCCGCCGTTAGTACTAATAATACTTAATAACGGAACTTAGGGGCTTAACTAATCCTAATAATATCCGCGTATAGGTAAAAGTTAATATAATATAGCTACTAACTCCGATAACTTATTTATCGATATTTTTCGAACTCTAATAAATCTTATCTTAAAATCTATATACGAAAAACTTACTAAGGTAATCTCCGCGTAAGATTTTCGCCTTATATAAGGTATCCTTAATATAGCGTTTACTAAGCTTTAATAGCGCTAATAAGCCTCTAAGAACTTATTTAGCTTACTTATTATTATCTCCCGTATTATTTAAAAATTAATCGAAGCTACTTTTTATAAAATAATAAGTAAGGGGTTAGACTCCGCCTTTAAAATTTTAACTTAGGCTAGCGTAATCGTAAGCTCCGCCCCGAACTCTGCCCCCCCCGCGGCGCCCCTTATACGCCCGGTTCCGGTAAGAATAAAAAGGGAGGTATTTATATTAGTAAAAGATATTCTAATAGTTAAGGAAGTTTTAGCGCCTACTCTCTAAAAAGTTATCTAGAAAGTTAATAAAGCTATAAGCTACTCCGTAATAGTTACTATACGCTAATTTCTTAGCGGAGACCTTATAATTATATTTAACTTAAAATATAAGAATTTTACTTTAAAAGATAAATAAGTAGCTTAAGCTTTTAAAGCGGAGGCTAAGTATATATACTAAACTTATATTATTATCGCTAAAAGTATTTAAACTTTAATAGCTAATTATAATTATAACGCGCTACTTAATAATATTAGGAAAATAAATAAAGTTAATATAGTTTAGGCGAAAATATTTTAACTTTAATATATTTTTAGCGAAAATACCTTATAAACTTATCTTATTATAAGTTTAAGTAGCGTAAAAAACGTAAATAAGCTTTATTTAAATAGAATAGTTATAAATATAAAAATAATTTATTATAAACTTTATAAAAACTCCGTATATTTTAAGTAATATTATAAATATTTTTAATTTAGATATATAGCTAAATATTATTAAGAGCCCCCTTAATATAAATATTACGCGGCTACCTTATATAATAATAGAGAAAAGAACTACCTTATATAAAAGGGAGAGAGACCCCGCTATTATATTTTATATAAGGGCGTATACTTTATATAGTTAAAAAACTACCTAAAATCTCGGAAATAATAAAGCCGCGCTAAGTTTAGCTTCCTTAATAAACTTTACCTTTTCTAATTATTATAATTTACTTAACTTTTAGCCCTTACTTAGCGGTAACTTTATAAAAATAGTAAAAGCTTTATTATTATCTTCTTAAGAAAATAAGTATATTATAGATTTTTTAAAAATATACTTTAGCGCCCCTTTTATAATATATTATTTACCTAAGTCTCCCTAAAAAGCTCCTAACTTAGTAATACTTATAATAGTTATAAGCTATATAAAAATCTCCGTAACTTATAACTAGCTTTATAATAATCTTAAGCGGAGTTTATATTTATAAACTTTATATTATTAAAATAATCGTAAATAATTATTCTTAATATTTAATTTTTATAAAAATTATAACTTTATTATAAAATATATAAAAAATTAACCGCTTTATTTAGCTTACTTTATTTAGTAAGGAAAGTTATAATATTATTACTATATAAGAATTTTAGCTTAATATATATAATCGCCTTTTACTTTTAAAACTCGCTTTTTACTACCTTATTTAAAGTAAAAATAAAGCTTTCTTTTATATATATAAATAATATAAAGTTTATAATTAAAACTTTATAATAAAGCTTAACTTTACTAAAATATCTTTTTATAATAGATTTTAAGTATTTATAATTTATTTCCCGCTACTTAAAATATATACTAAACCTTTTTTACGCTTATTACCCTCTCCTTCCTTTTTATATTTTACCTCTAACTCCGCTCCGCTAGTTATCTTTAGCGATTTTAATACTTATTATCCCTTTTAGAACTTTTATAATCGCACCTCCTTTTACTCCGCGGAGCTTCTTTCCGCTTTTTATTAACTCCGCCTTAAACTCCTTACCCCTCCTTATAAGATTACCTAAAAAGTATATAAGTAGAGGACTAATATTATTAACCTAATTTAAAATACGCTTAATTATTTCCTTATATACCTTAGCTTAAATTTTAATTTTCTTAGCTTTAATTATATCCCTTAATTTATATTTTTTATAACCTCTCCTTTTTTAAATTTTATATTAATATTATATTAGAAATATTTTAATTTTAATATTTTATAAATAAAAATAAAAAACTAATTTTTATTTTCTACTATTTAAGCGGAGTTTATAGTAAATATTAAGAAGTTAGTAATATAGCTATATAAATAATTAAATATTATAGCTAGCTTAATAATTCCGAAATTACTTTAGTAATATAATTTTTACTTATACTTATAATAAATTTTAAAAATTACTTTTATAATCTTAAATATAAAGCGTATTAAGTAATATTAGTAAGCGTAGCTAAATTTTAATTATTAATAAGTATATTAAGATATTATAATATAATAAAAATTATTTATTAGGAAAATAAAAAAAGATAACTAAAGATAATTTCTTACTTTTATAAGCGGCGATTTTAATATTATATAATTTATAGCCCGGTAAGTAAAACTTTATAGCTAAGCTTCTCCGAAGCTTATATATATTCCTCCTTTTTAATAAGATATAAACTCTACTTTTTAATTATTTTTCTCCGAAAAGTTAAAGCTCCTAGCTTATAAGTTTTTTTCCTATCTTTTAAAAAATACCTTATACCTCCTTATCCCTAACCCCTTCCCCCTAATAAATATTCCCTTTTAAGTTACTAAAAATAAAGTCCGCTTTGCCTTTTTTAGTATTATATTATAGAAATTTACCGGGCCTAATAATATTTTTATTAGCTTCCTAAAAAGTTATAATTAACCCCTTATAATAATCTTAATAAAGCTTTTTTAAAAATATATTATTTATAGATATTTCCTTATTTAATATCGAACTTTTAATATTATAATTCTCCGAAAAGCGGGTAAAAGCTTAGAAGTTTATTAAACTCTAAGTAGCTATTATCTTATCTCCCTCCTTAATACTATAAGTAAAATCTTTAAGATTATAATTACGAAGAAAATATCTTATATAGTAAAGTTTATAAAAGTTTTATTATAAAGTTAGATAAGTAATTATCTTAATTAGTTTACTAATAGCGCTTTACTCCTCTTAATAAAATTTATTTATATTACTTAAAGCTTTTAAAGCTCCGCTTCCCTCTTAATATTAGATATAATAAGCGCTTTTAACTATATTTTATATTTTAAGCTAATAGAAATCCTTAACTTCCTTAGCTTTCTTAGATAAATTATAGCTTTCTTTTACTTTTACCTCTCTAACCGTACCTTCCGCTTAAAAGTTAATAGTAAACTATTAAACCTTTTCTTTATTTTTACTAAAATCCCTTAAAGCTCCCCGCTCTTTTTAGTATTATTTATCTTATATATCTTATCTTTTTATAAACGCTTAAAATAAATAACTAGTATACTCGCTATTAAATTTATAAATAATATTAATATTTTTAGTATTAAGCGTACCTCTACTTAAGTTCGCTATTAGCTTAAATAAGCTTAAGGTATTTATTAAGATTAAGTAGCGGAGTATAAAATAACTTTCTAGTTACTTAAAAGTAAGCTCCTTTATTTTACGAAAGCCCGCTCCGCTAATATAACTCCGCTAATCCTTAATAAGATTATTATTTAACTTATATAAAAGGTATATATACTTAAGGTTTAGA
Organism: Ophiocordyceps camponoti-saundersi (nom. inval.); assembly: GCA_003339415.1. Classification (NCBI taxonomy): domain Eukaryota; kingdom Fungi; phylum Ascomycota; class Sordariomycetes; order Hypocreales; family Ophiocordycipitaceae; genus Ophiocordyceps; species Ophiocordyceps camponoti-saundersi. Next base: position 47,214 of record PDHQ01000243.1, on the reverse strand, counting down.
TTTACTATAAGCTTTAATAAAAACCTTACCTCCGCTATTTTATAAAAAAGCTTAATTATTAATAATTAGCCCTAACCGGACTTATATTATTTACTTAAAGCTTCTTACTTTTCTAAGCGAGGGAAGTTTATACTAAAGTTATTAAGTTTACTATCGCTTTTAGCGCTATAATTTACTTTACTTTAACCTTACTAAGTAATAAACTTAAAAGCCTTATCCTCTAATAGCTAGCTATAACTTAGTTTAAATACTTTTATATTATCTCCGGGGCGTACTAAGCTACTTTTTCTTACTATATTAAGTCCGAGTTTTTTATCCCCCTTATTAATATTTACTTATCTTACCGCGCTACTCGTAGCTATTAACTCCTTTATACTAAAAAACCCGCGGCTTATATTCGCTTTACTTTAGAGAGAATCTTTATATACCTCTACTAATAATATAGAGGTTAGCCTTACTTTATTTACGTTTTTTTTAAATCCCTCTAATCCTCCTTTATTACTTAAATGCGGATTTTAGATATCTTTTTCTAATTCCCTAAAATTTTAAAAGCCTACTTTTATAAAAAATAGTAGCTTTACTAAAACTTTAAAAAAGAAAGGCTATAAAAGTATAGCTAGTCTTTTAAATATTTTACTAATAAATTACTTTAATTAAAACTTAGTAACGCCTTATAAATTTATTAAGGTTTTTTAAAATTTTTTAGTAGCGCCTTAACTTAGCTTCGTAATAATAAAATTAGCCTTAATAAGTTTCTTTATATTTATAATATTCTTATAGTTTTAACCTCTTACTATTTTTATAATAATAAGGAAAATAAAATAGTAGCTTACCTTACCTTATAATATAAGCTTACCGCTTATAAAAAAACGCTTTTACTTATACTTCCTATAAGTTTAATTTAAAACTACGAGGATTTTAATAAGGCTTTTAATTATAAAGCTATTATAAGCTTTTTCGCCTTATAATTTATCCGCTTATAACGCCTCCGCTAATTTAACCTCTTTTTATTACTTTATAATACTTAAGTATATTAAAATACTTAAATATAAAGTTTAAGCGTAAAGGATAATTTTTAGTATTTTTATTATATAACTATTATTATTTATTTACTTTATACCTTACTTTTACCTCCGCCCTCCGCTTTACTTAGCTTTACTTAGCTTACTTAGCCTTTTTACTTTTTTTCTTACCTCGCTCTCCGCCTTATCTTTTATACTTAATAGTACCTCTAACGCTTATAAGCTTATCTTTTAAGCTATTATTATTACTTTTTATTACGCGCTTTAACGCCGCTAACGTAGATTTTATAAGAGAAAGCTTTAATACTTAAATAAGGTTTAGCTTAGGCTCCGGCTTTATTATTTCCCTGCCCTTTTCCTCCGTACCTCTTATTATCTTTACTCCGCTTACTTTCTCCTCCGCTTCGCCCGCCCCCTTAACTTTATCCGCCTTTTTCTTATTACCTTTAACTATTACTTAATCTAACCCGCTCTCTAATATTAATATAATAATAATTAGCGTTTAGGCCGCCGCCTTATCTTTTTCCGCTTTTAATTTCTTTTTCGGTATTAGCTCCCGCTCTGCTTTTAGGTAATTTAAATTAAAAGTACGCTAAAATTTAAAAATATTCTCCGAAATATATCTAAATTAGTTAACTTTAATATAATTTACTATTATTTAATTAAAGTTACTTTAAATTTAGTTAATATTATACGCTATATTATATATAAAAAATTAAAAATTTTATATTTTTATTTATATTTCTAATTAAAACTCTTATAAGAACTTTATAATATAATTTTTTTAAGCGGTAATAATAATAATAATAATAATTATTATTATTATAAATACCGCTTTTTTTATTTTCGCTATAAATTTTATTATTATTATTATAATTATTATTAATTAAGCTAGCGCCTCCGCTACCGCGCTCTCCGCTACCGCCTCTACTTCCTTCCCTATATTTACTATTATTACTTACTCCGCTTATAGTTTAATTATTATATTTATTACCGCCGCTATTATTATTATTATTTTACCCCCCTCTCCGCCTCCCGCTTCGCTTATACTAATAATTATCTATTTACTTAGTATTTTAAAATAAGCTAATATTAATATATAAAACTTTTAAGGAGGAGTATTAGTAATTATTATAATAAGAGTAATATTAAGGGCGGCCGCTAAAATAGCTAACCCCGCTAAGGCGCTTACTTATACTATTATTATTATTATATTAAGTTAAAGCTTTAATATTTTATTCCGCCTTTATATATTACGTAAGTTAACTTAAATTCTCTCTTATTACTTATTATTAACTATATTTAAAACTCCGCTCCGCTTTACTTTACCCCGCTTTATACTTATTAGTAAGCTACTTAGCTATCTTCCTCTATTAATATATTACGCTACTTTTATTATAGCGGTATATAACTTCTCCGAATATATTTATAATTTAGTTAATATTCTAAGCTTCGATTTTAGCTTAATTTTTAATATTACTTACCTTTTAATACTTATATTAAGCTTTAATATAATTATAATAATTAGCTAATTATAAGCTTATATATTTTATTAATTTTATATATAATTAATATTATATAATATTACTTACTTTATTATTTCTAATATAAGATTTTATAATTAGCTAATTAAGCTATATATATAATATAAAGAAAATTATAAAGCTTATTATAAATAATCTTAAGTATATTTATTACTATTATTTTATTAGTATAGCTATATAACTTTTTTACTTTCCTTTTATTATAAAAGTTAAAAAGAAAAGTTAAGGGAGGAGGTTAAAAATATACCTTTTTCTAAAAATAATAAAAAAAAAAAAGAAAAAAAAAAAGAGGTAAAAAAGAAAAAGATATAGCCCCCCCTTTTTTAATTACTAATATATAATAAAATAGCTACTCTGCTATTTTACCTTACCCCCCCTTAAACTCTCCTTTCTCCGCCCCGCCTTATACCGCCTTACCTTATATTACCTCGTATTACCTTATACCGCCCCGCGCTATGCCGCTACGCTATACCGCCCTGCTCTTTCCGCCCCGTACCTTACGGACTTTCCTTTCTCCGCCCTCCCCTCCTTACCTTACTTTCTTATATTATCCGAAACTACCTCTAAGTAGTAAGCTTATTATATTATACCGCCGCTAACTACCGCTATATTTTTATATAAGCGTATAGTAAGCTTTTCTTTTATAGTTAGAGGGTTTTACCTTATTTTAAGGGATTTTTCCTACTTAATATATTATAGAAGCTTTAAATATTATAAAGGCCCTTAATATATAAATAATAATAATAAAATATTAAAGTTAAAGCTTTTTATAAGCGGAGTAAGGTAATTAAAAATAAATTTAAAATATTTTAATTAAAAAGATAATAAGTAAAAAAGGATAAATATATACTAAATATTATAATTTAAGTAATTTCTAGCTTTATTATATTACTTTATATAAGAATAATTTATATATAGCTTAAGCGCGTAAATTTATTAATAAATATATATTATAATTATATTATACCTTAGCTTATAAATTAGCGCTAATAATATATAATAATAAGTATATAGCTAGCTTTACTATTTATTATAATTAAAATATTTTCTAAGCTTTTTATAACTAATATAATATTATTTAGTTTTATATATTAGCTATATAAGTAAATTTCTTACTATTAATATATAAGTTTATTAATTCTTACTTTAAGCGGTATTATAATTCTAAGCTTATTAGAATCTTTTTTATAAAAATTAGAGTTTAATTTCTTAAGCTATAAGGAAGCTTTTCCGCCTTTTTATTTTTATTTTTATAGAGGCTATTAAGCTATTAGCTAGGGATTATATAAAATATCTTATTAATATAATAATATATAACTTTTCTATTTTATACTCTTACCTCCTTAGCTAGCTTAAGAAAGGGGCTATATAAGGGATTAGTTTATAACTAATTATAGCTAGATAAGGGGGATTATAGCGGATATATTTAAGTTTTCCCGATAGCGCTTAGTTATCGCGCGGGGTATATAGCTAGCTTAAGAGGGGGGGCTTCTCTCCCCTCTCCTTCCTCTTTTTAATAGCTTTAATTATAACTTTACTTTAGCTTACTTCTATAATCGCCTTAGTAAAACCCTTATAATAATAAATATAAAAAATATAAATAATTTAAAATAAATATAGAAAAATAAAAATAAATAAGAATAGCTATAAAAAATAGATATTAATAAAATATAAGGGATATTTAAGTCTCTTATAATATTATATTATCGCTATATAGGGCGGAGAAAAAACCTTTATTAGTAAGTATATATTACTAACTTAGGTAATATTATATCTAATAGGAATAGGTGCCGTGGCAAATATGAATACTCACCTTTTTTTCTGCAGGTAGGAGGAGAATAGGTTAAGTGCCCTAAAGCAGCAAATACATAGGATGATTTATTTGTCTAGGTAGATAGGGGGGAGAGGGGTCGTGCCAATGTATGCCCGCGGCCGTTCCAATCGTGCCTTCCGTGGCAGGGCGTTATGCCTGCCCACCACCTCTTTGTTAACCTGTGTTTCTAGCAGGCTAGCAACAATCTGCAGTCTGGCATCCTGGGGCTTAGTCACGAATCACGATAAATCCGTGTGCTACTTCGCCCTTCCTTCGCGGCTGGCTTCCCCATCCATCTCGTCCTAGTTCTCTGAACCGTCAACTTCTTTCGCCATGCCTCCCGTGTCTCCGTCGACCGTGGCAGGTTGCTTCTCTCACGACGCCGTCAAGTCTTCCCACTCTCTACTCAACAAAAACCCTTACGAAATACCGGTGAATCGGCTCGATCCTCGTCAAGACAGTGCTCCACAGTCTCCGGAAGATGACATCCCGCAACCTCGTCTTCGACGGCCGGCTGTGACTGATTCTAGATGCGCTGCCCAGTCCGGTGGCACTTGGAAAGATAGGCCTCGCTTTTCGGAGCCGCTCTCACGGCCAAGGCAGCCTGCCTTGTTCGCGGGACCACCACCGCCCATATCTTCGTCCGTTGTCATGAGCCTCACTTCGAGCCCTTCGTCGCAAAATCCGAAAGACGGGCTTCGATCGCATGGCATGGCAAGCCCGCTTTCGCCTATCGCTAGCAACGCTGTCCTCGGTCAGAGCCGGGAACCATGCCCATCCCTAGCTTCGGACTCGGCATGGCGAGGTCTATGGAGAAGGCAGCGGGCACTGGAGCAGTATGTTCAACAACTTCTCGACCTGCAAGCCTCGGCCTTGATGTCGGCTGCGGCTGATGGCTTAAGCGGGAGTTCGGGAGGAAATGGCGGCCGATACGATGAAGAGGGAAGTATAACGCCCACTGGTACTCTCGAACCTGCAGCAACTGCCAGGTCTCGAATGCAAAGGAGTCTTTATGTCCCCCCGAGGTCCACACCAGAAGGAAACGTGATCCCTGTGCGTCAGCCGGTCAGGTCTCGCCTCACGGGGTTGCGCAGAGCGCGCCATGGCATTCGAGAGTCGCTTGCAGAATTGGCGAGGCTAAAGCAAGAGGAGAATATATACGTAAATGCGGCTCTCTCTGAGCGAAAAAGAGCCTGCACTCGACTCAATCATATGGCCTCAAGGAGAACTGGCATACGCAATGAGATCACACTGCTGGAGAACGATCAAAACGAGCCTCTGGGTAAAGAGCTGCGGGAACTCGGAGAAGAGCATGGCCGACTGGATGACGATATCCAGCGGTTGGAGAAACAGCTCGTTGGGATGAGAAACCGGCGTCGTTGGCTCAAAGATAAGATGGATGATGTGAGAAGCAAAAGGGAAGCTGGACTCAGCGGATATTACGGCGCTCTCAAGAATGTAGACGCTGAGGCGAGCGCTCTATTGCGCCGTCCTCCGGTCTTGCCTCTGGACCAGAGCTTTCTCGGCAACGGCAGAGAGGAAGCCGAGGCAGATTTGACTGTGGGGCTAGAGTTTTTACGGCTCAGACCGGAGAGGCGAACAACTGAAATGGCGCAGACATGGTGGGCAGCTGAAGTTGGGATCCTAGAGCGGCGGTTAGCCCGGATCAACGAGGAGCATGAAGCTCTGGAACAAGGTGGCTCTACATGGCAGGAAGTCGCGACACTAGTAACCGACTATGAGCGCGACCTTCGTGAGCTTACGAAGCCTCCGTGCGGCTCACCTGCGACTGAAGAGTCGGTGCCGGCTCGGGAAAATACCATACGGAATCAGATCCCAAAAATGGATCAGGTCATGGTGAAGCTGGCAGAGCTCATGCGTTTGGCTGAGACTAAAAACTGGAATTTGTTGATCTGTGCCATAGGGGCCGAGCTCGAGGCATTTAAAGAAGCATACGGGGTACTCAAGGCCATCGTTGATGACGGCGACGAATCCAGCGACGACGGTGTCCATCCGTCTTGCCGCAGCCCGTCAGGCCTTGCGAAGAACATTCAGGAGCCGAGGAAATCTAGCTCGGGGGAGAAAAGAGGGCCTACCCAGGGCGAGGGGAGCGACAACGAGGTCCCGCCAGATCTGCTCGTCTCACGCCTTGACGTAGAGCGCGAATTGATCGAGGACGAGGCGCAAAGAAGGGGGAGCGAAAGCGTTGTCTCCTCAACATTGCCCGCTTGTCGCGAAGGCGACATGGACAATTCGGTGGTCAAATCATAAAGTGAAGAGGACTGTGCCATTACCGGCTGGGAGCGTCTTCAACTGTTCTGGGCTTGTTGGCAGTCCTTCTCAAGGAGTGGACGAGCAAGGTTTGCCATTGACGCACGAGGCAAATGCTCCAAATCCAGAGCGCCCGGCTTTCTTACACTTCCATACGTGGCTTCGTGTAAGAGTTGGCTTCTAAGACGAGACGACGCGTTGCAAATTTCCATTTTCAGCTCGACGCGTCCTTCCTGAGGCTTCGAGGAACACATGTCTATGCAGTTGGCAAACTTGCATACATCTCGTCAAGTAGCGCCAGGTAGATAGAGGGAGTTGATGCTATGATCTAGGCCATGTAACACGTCATCTTGAATTGTCTGCCTTCGGTACCTGACTCCATGACTGAAACGCCTGTCCTAATTCCCAGTTATTGGAACCGACTATCAGAAAAAAAACAAAATTTAGGTACAACATATAAGGACGGTTGTATTAGTTACCCCGTCGTCTTCCATGGGCTTCGGGCCATGCCGACTCGAATCCATCATGATGTTTTTATTCATCGCTCAACGAGAGCCGACAACTAGACACGAGACGAAAGACGTACTTCGAACTGGGACTTTTTATCGTCTGCGCTCGAAATAACCGCTGGAGCCGGCGATTGCGACGGACTGATCCATTACCCACTCGCCAACGCCGAGGTACTTATCAATCCATCTGGAAACCTCTTTATTTTCGCCGGAGACCTTGTCGGTCTTAAAACTAAGCCTAGGCGATGCCACCGATGGGCAGGAGTCAGACGCACGCCAGTACCCGGGTAATTTTGATGTTTCGGTATGGAGAGCACTCACGTCAGTCCAGTGGATCGCTTCATGCCGGCGAGGAAGGCCGAGACTGAGAAAATATTCTCAGCGGTTGCGCGAATCATGGGTATTCGACAAAGGAAAACGTACTGAGGACAGCATCAAAGGCGTAATGCGTCAGGCGTCCAACCTTTGACCAAAGTCCCAGCGTCAGCAGGTTAAGGAGCTGCGAACATCTTTTAGAGATGAACGATGAATGCGCGCGGGTTGCCGAGCGTTGCGGAGACGCTCGAGGTCGCGCATCTGCTTGAGGTAGATGCGGGGCAGGGAGGGAACACATACTACCATGATGAACGGACGTTATCGTCTGCTGAGAAAAGGGGTGATGGGTAGACAAGGAAGCGAGTATATGGGAGGTCTTGACAGAAAGCTTTCGAACGACTACCTAGGTGTTCGGAAGAGATGGCGTTGGAAGATATTTAGGTAGGCAATGTGTCGAGGGAGGTTGTCTTCTTCGAAACGAGTTGGCGGTTGGCGTTGGATGCTGTGTCATAAGCCGATAACGATAAGCAATTTGAGTCACGAGATTGGCATTCCCTTGGGGCAGGCAGGAGGGTCTGCCACGGAAAGCACGACTGGTACGGTACCGTACAGGGGCATAATTGGGCACGTACTCCTCCTCCTCCCTCCCCCTTTTCTAGACAGATCGTCATCCTTTAGAACCCTTTCTCCGTACTAGTACCTACTCCCTAGTATGTTTGGACTCGTAGCCTCGTAGGGCACAGGCAACCGGGAGTCAGTGCATACGAATATAGCGCGGACACATGCGCCGAGGAATATCCGTTCCTGATGTCTACTAAGTGGGGAGGGGGGTGTGGCCATGGGACACGTGATCATGGACGTGAAGCATACGTACATACATACATAGGTAGGTACCTACATAGAACCTACCTAGGTAGCTATTAGATAAGGAGGAGGCGTGCAAATTATATTAATTAATATGCTTACCCTCTTAAAACGGAGGGAATTATCGTTATCTTTATATAAGTAATAAAGACTATCCGTAACGGCCTTTTTAGCTATAATCCCCTTATAAATAAGCTTTTATTCCTATAGCTTATATATTACTTTAAATATAGCCCTTTTCCTAATAAGAATTTTATTTCCTAAGCTATAAATCTGTTATTATAATATTTATATATTTTAAAAAATAATAAAAATATACGCTTAGCTTATTTTTATCTTAGCCTTAATATACCCTTATAAGTATTATTTATATTACTTTTAAGTTTAACTTTTTACGAAAACAGGATAGGACCTATTACTTAATCTTTCGCTCTTTACTATATATTTATTATTAAGAAGGAGTTAATAGCGCCTACGGTAGCTTTAGCCAGGGCCTAAAGGGCAGGCGACGCGCTTATAATTATAGATAGGGGTACGCGGGGACTAAGATAGTCCTTATAGCACCCCTAATCTAGCTAAATATAAGGATATTAATTAAAGCTCCTCTTACCGCTAACCGAATATAAAAATAAGATCTTAGTATAGAACGCTATTAAATTCTGCCTATACTAAAGCTGCTCTTAGCTCGTTCCGGCCTAGACTCTTAGCTAGCCGCTATATATACTAAATTTATAATTAACGGAGCCGTAATTAGGGAGCCTAAGTCTTAATTTTACTACGTTTTTTCTTATCTTAGCACTTTTTAGTAAATATTCTTTCCGTATATTATTATAGCTATAGATTTTTCTTTCTAGCCTAAAGCCTTTTTAGCGTATATCTCCGAGCTTCTTAAGAAAAGTTATAAGAAGCGCTAAGTAAATTTTTCTTTAGTTAGGATATATTAGGGGCTATTAAAGCCCCTCGGAGAATATATTATAAGGTAAGAATATACCTTTTTTAAGGCCGAACTATTATATTAGTCTAACTACGCTAAGATTATTCTACTTTTATCTAAGCTATATAAGGAGCTATAAAAGCGCTTAAATTATAAGAATTAGCTTATAACGTATACGGCCTTCGCTAGCCTTCTCTAAGGCTTTAATAAAATATTTAGTTCCGGGAATATTCCTAACGCGCTAGTTAATTTACCGCCCCCCCTTTTAGCTAACCTAATAAATATTATATTTATATAATCTCGTTTTAGCACTACTAAGCGCTAGCGTTATTATTAATATAACTAGATTAGTTATTTTAAGCGTAACTATTTAAAGCTTTATAAGTAAATAGGGATATTAAAATTAGGGCTTTTTATAAGCGGAGTAGGGAAGTTAAAAGTAAATCTAGAGTATTTTAATTAGGGGGATAATAAGTAAGGAGGGATAAGTATACGCTAAATATTATAGCTTAGGTAATTTCCGGCCTTATTACGTTACCTTATATAAAGATAGTCTGCGCGCGGCTTAGGCGCGTAGATTTATTAGCAGGTACGTACCGTAATTATATTACGCCTTAGCTTATAAACTAGCACTAGCGGTATATAGCGATAAGTATATAGCTAGCTTTACTATTTACTGCGATCGGGTTATTCTCTAAGCTTCCCGCGACTAATATAATATTACCTAGTCTTATACGCTAGCTATATAAGTAAGTTTTTACTACTAATATACGAGTTTATTAATTCCTACCTTAAGAGGTGCCACGATTCTAAGCTTATTAGAATCTTTCCTATAAGGATCGGGGTTTAATTTTATGTGAAGGTCTCACTAAGGCGTCTGCAGAAGTGAGCTAAAGTGGAGTTATAATTAAAGCTATCGAAGAGAGGAAGGAGAAGGGAGAGAAGCCCCCTTCCTAAGCTAGCTATATACCCCGCGCGATAACTAAGCGCTATCGGGAAGACCTAAATATGTCCGCTATAATCCCCCCTATCTAGCTATAATTAGTTATAAACTAATCCCTTATACTAAAGATAATATAATAGTAGCGTTAGAATAAGAGGAGAAGCGGAGTAAATATAGGACTTTTATAATAGCGATATAAAAGAAGCTTATAATAAATTAGCCGCGGTAATACTTATTATAGCGTTCTCTAATATTTAGAATATTATAATAGCTTTTAAAGCTAAATTTTATAAAAAATTCGTAACCCCCTTAAATTAAAATATTACCTAACTTTTACTTAAAATTACTAAGTTAATTAAAAAGATAGTTACTTAAGCTATATAAAAAATACTCTTATAAATTATTAGCTTTAATATTAATTTAACTTAGTTATTATAAGCTTTTATAGCTATTATTAGTAATATAATAGTTAAACTTATCTTTAATTACTCTAATAAAAAAGTTATTATATTTATAAAAGATATTATAATTAATATAAATACCTTATAGCTAACCTTATAAAAGATCGTATAAGCTATAAATATAGCTTTAAAATATAAAGCTATATTAGCTATAAGATAACTTCTTAGTAAAGATATAATAGTTATATTTTATTTAGAATATAAAAGATAAGTAAGCTTAGTTAAGTAAATCCTTATTATTTTTAGTAAAGGGGCGGTTTATAGTTAAAAAACCTTCTTTATTATAATAAAGGAAGTATAAGTAAAGGCCGCTTATAATAACTAAGATATACTTTTATAATAAATTAAGAAATATAATAAAGTTAATATCGCTTAAGTTTAAGCGCTTTAGCCTTATAATAAGGGAGCTATATATATTTATATTATTTTAAGAATTATTAATATAATAAATACTAATAAACTTATATAAAATAGCCTAATTATAAATATAGAAATCTCTTATATAAAAGTTTATAATAATATAATATAACCCCGATAATATTATTAATATTACTAATATAAGTATATAGCGAAATATTATTAAAAATAGCTATATTACGGAATATATATAGCTATAATATACTTAAAAAAAGAGAGCGTATATTTAGCCCTTACTAAAACTAATACTAAAAACTATATCTTATATAAAAGAAACTACGCCTTATAATTCTAAAATTACTTTATTACGAAAATATATTAAGATTAAATATATAATAATTATATATATTAACCTTATAAGTTTTAAAACTACTTTTAGCTAACTTAATTTTAAATTAATAATAGCTTTATTAAAATTTAATTCTAAAAGCGGTTACGTATAGCCCTTATATAATTATAAGCTATACTTTACTTTAATATAAATAATAAGCCCGCCTTAGTACCGAAAAGGGGCTAAGGCGGGAGCGGCGCTACCCCCGGACCTTATAGCGGATAAGGTAGCGGTAAAGCTTAGGGAACTTATCCTCCCCTTCTTACCCCTTCCCTTTTTATTATACTCTCCTCCGCCCCCTCCCTTACCCCTTTTTCCGCCCTCTCCTTTACCTTAATATAATTATAAACTTTTACCTCCTTTATTTTTAATAAAAATTAAAACCTTTTTTTAAAATATATAAAAGCGTAATTATCTTATTTATATTACGCTTTATAGCTTTATTAATTATAATTTTATTTATTTATAAGAATTATAGCGCGATTAATTTAGATATTTTTTATTTTTTAATATCTTATTATATAAACTTATAAATTTTAATAACTAAGCGATTTTTTATATTTATAAATAACTAAACCCCTCTTTTTAAATATTTTTTACTATACTTAATATAGCTTTTATTTTTTTTTATATTATATTTTTATTATAAATTATATTTATTTACTTACCTTTATTAGTAATCTAGTCTAACTCTTTTTTATAGCGTAATTTTCTTTACCTTAACCTAACCCTAATAGCTACCTTTTTATATAGTAATTTTAACCTTTATTACTTTTTATAAAACTATTATAAAAAGTCCTCCTTTAAAATAGCTAATTTTCTTAATCTTATAACTAGCTTTTATCTTAGATTTATTACGCTTTTAAGCAAAGTTACTTAAGAAATATATAATAAATAAATTAGTATTATTAACTTAGCTTAAGCTATGCTAAACTATTACGCGATATACTAAGAAAATAACCTTAACCTTATTAGCTCCGATTATATTTTATAAATTATTTACGTAAATATCGACCTCCGCCTTAATATTATACTAACTAAGATTTAGCGTTTTTTTTACTTAAATATATTTATAGCTAAGGTATAAAACTAATTTAAGCTTAAACTATACTATACTTCTATACTTAAAAACTTAAAAAAAGTAATTACTTTATTATATAAATAGCTAGAAATAATAATAAAAATTATAATATTATTATATATTTATATATACTTTATAATATAAAATTAATAAAATTAAGTAATAGTAGCTATTATAATAGCTATTAAGTAAGCTTAAAAATATTAGAAAGCTAACTTTACTAACTTTTATTAGTAAGATTATTAGAAAGTAATAAAGGTATAGAAATCCGTAATCGGCGCGGCCCGCTATAGCGCCTAGCGTAATTTCCTTAATAATATCTTAATAAACTTAGTAATATTTTAAATAATAAAACGTTAGGCCTAGCTCCGGAGCTAGGCCTTACTAAAGCCTATATATATATTAACGCTATAAAAAAGCCCTAACTTAAACTTAATATTTACCTTTTTAGATAAAGTAATCTTACTTAGCTAGTAATTCTTCCTTACTCTTACCGCCTTAGCCCCTCCTTTTATTTTAGATAAACTTTTCCCTTTTTTTTATATTAAATATTTAATTATTATTAATAATATTTATTTTACTTTTTTCTTAATTACCTTATAAAAGTCCGCTAGCCTTAATAGAATCTTAGTTAGGTTCCTTAAAAGATATAAACCCCCCCTTATTTAAGTTTTCTAAAAGATTTTCTAAAGCTATATTAATAATAGCTATTTCCTATTATAATTTAAAGCTTTTAATATTATAATTATTTATAAAGTAAATAAATTATTAGCTATATATTATACCTTAAGCGGGTATAAGCCGATTTCGCTTCTTAATACGATAAGGAAAGTTTTAGAAATAATTATTACTAGGAAAATAGCGTTTATAGCGGAAATAGCTAATATCCTCCTAAATAGCTAAATAAATAATAAGCTATAATACTTTACTAATATTATAATCCTTATACTTACTAAAACTATTAAAATTATCTAAAACTAAGGCGGTATTACCTTACTCCTCTTACTAAACTTTACTAGAGCTTTTAACTATATTTCTTATAATAAGCTAATAATTATTCTTAACTACCTAAGCTTTTCTAAATAAGTTATAATATTTATTTATTCTTATCTTATTATTAAAACCTTATAATTTAAGTTTAATTATAAGCTTAGTAACGCTTTTTTAATTTAGTAAAAAGTTCTCTAAAGTTCTCTTATATTACCGGTCCTTTTCTTATTATATATATCCTTATTATATTAATATTTAAACTTAATAATTAAACTATTTATAGTAAGCTTCGCTAATAATACTAATATACTTAATATCGAACGCGATAAAGCTTAGGTATTTCTTTAACTTAAGCGGGTATAGCGAATTTATAAATAATAAGCTTTTAAGTATAAAATAACTTTTTAGCTAGCTAAAAGTAAGTTAATATATTTTATAAAAGCTAAGAAAGCGGATATAACTTAGCTTTAGCTTAATATAAAGATAGTTTAGCTTATATAAAAAGCGAGATTTTTAAGGGTTTAGCTATACTATAAACTTTAATAAAAATCTTACTTTTTAAAACTTATTACTAAACTTAAGCGCTAATACTTAGCCCTTATTAAGATTACCGCCTTAATATAAGGTTATACTTTATTAAAAATAAGGGAGGTTTATATTAAAGCTATTAAATTAGTAATTATATTTAGTATATTTTAATTTACCCCGCTTACGTAATTAGGGGGAAATTATATAGCCTTATTATAAAGGCGCTAGCTATAAAATAATTTAAATATTTAAAAGTTATTATTAAAGCTTATAAAGCTACCTCTTTTTATTATATTAAAGTAAAGGCTTTTATCCCCCCCCTTAACTTATACCTTACTTATTAGATAGCTTATACTTATTACCGCTTTTAATATATAAGTATAATAAACCTTATCCGTACTATAGTAAAAAAAGCCGCTAAATAAGTTAGATATAAGCGTAAGGGGCGCCCTTATTAATAAAGATATTAAGTATTATAAAATTTAAAGGAATTCTATAAAATATAAATTAGACTTAAACTAGAGGCTAGATATACGCGATATAACTTCGATATTAAACTTCGAGAAAAGTAGCTCCTCTAATAGTACTCCCGAGAAAGTAAGCTTAAGAAGCACGGGTAATCTTATAGCTACCTTATTAATAAACCGCTATAGCTTAAGGCTAAGACCGCCTTATATATTTATAAAGGACTTTCTAAGTTTATTAATATAATATTTATATAATTTTAAATTAGATATATTAAGCTTAATTCTTTTCTCTAAGCTTATAAGGTTTTTAAAATAGTTTTAAGATATTATCCTTATAATAATAATAATAAGATTATATTATATATCTTTCTTAACTATACCTTTACTTATAAAAATAAGCTACTCCTCGATATTAACTAGCGATTAATATAAGATTAGCATAACCTTACTAAAATACTTAATAACTTTTAATTTATAGCTAGACTTATATACTAATTTCTTTCGCTTAAATAATTACGCTAATTTAACTTTATAATATTATTTTATAAAAGTAAAATAGATAAGGGAGACGGGGCCTTTAGCCCTATAATAAATATATAAAAACCGCTTTATAGCGATAATTTTATTATTTATTTTACTAGCTACTTACTTAGCCTTAAAGCTAAATTATCTTAATTATATATAAGGTATTAATTTAACCGCATAAAGTATAGGACTAATTATACTTACTATAGCCGTAACCTTAGCTATAGCCTTAACCTTAATTATAATTATAAGTATAAACTAAAGCTATTTACTTTTTCTTTATTACTAGCTTTTCCTTCTTATTAAATATAATATAATTACTAACTAATATTATAAAATTTTTATTATTAAATATATTATTAATTAAATTATTTTAAATAAGATTAAAAATCTTTTTATAAAAAGGCGGCGTAATTATAGTATAAGCGCTAGTAATATCCTCCCCGGCGACGGGGGTAACCTTAACGCTTAGAGTAAAAGTAATCTCGAGCTTACTAAGCTTATTAGCCTCTAACTTAAACTCGGACTTAATAAGTACTAAGGTAAAAGCGGAATTAATAATAGGAGGCGGAGTATAGAAGATAGGAGGACGATTAGTAAAAGATAAGCTCCCTTATAAGCGCGCTTTATTTTTAATAATATAGCGAATATAACGTAGCTTTTTAATTAACTACTAAAAAAAGTTAATTATTTATATATAAAAGATACGCTATTTTTATATTTAAGTTAATATAGTAGCGATAAGTTAGTTAATACCGGTTAAACTTTTAATTATATTAATAATAAGGTTTTTCCTAATAGTAAGAAGCTATAAGCTTTAAAGCGGTATATAGCTAGTAGCTACTTATATAACTTAATTAGCGTAAATATTATTATAATATATAATAGTATATATCTCTTTAACGCGCTAAATTATATTTTTCTATTATATTTATTAATATAGGACTTATTATAAACCTAATATAACCCTAATATTACTTACTATTTAAATATTATAATTAAAGCTTAGCTAGTAGGCGACCTTAACTATAGCGCGAATAGCTTTAGCTATAGCGGGATTATTAATTAGCTAATACTTAATATAGTTATTCGCGTATTTAATATAAGCTACGCTTAAATAGTTTACCCTAGTTATTAGTAAATACGGATATATATTAAAGCTAAGTATTTATTTCTTTATACTTAATAAAAGTCCTTAAAGCTAATAAGTATACTAATATACCCCGCGTAAGATACCGCTTAAGGAAAGTTAGGTTTAGCGGGTATTTTACTCCGGTATAAGTTAGCTATAAACTAGTTACGCGCGCTAAAAATTACTTATATAATTAAAATTACTAAAAAAATAATAAGATAATAATAGCCCGCTTATACTAGTAAGAGCGACCCCCCCCTTTTTTATATACCTTTAGGCCTTAAGTTACTAATTTGCAAAAACTAACTTCCTAATTAAGAAAGCTTCCTAATTAAGAAAGCTTAAAAAAGGGGTATATACTTAAGTATATACTATACGCAGAGGAGGTACGTAGTTATATACTTAAGGGTTAAGTAGTGTTATATAATATACCTTATAGTCTAAGCTGTGACCTACTTAGGGCTTAAGCCCGGTTAGGTCCGTATATTAGCTATACTAAATTAATATAAGAGGGGCACTATTAGCTTACTTAGTAAAAGTATAATATAGCTAAGAATCTAAATAGCTTACGTGCCTTAATAAGTTATACGCCCGTTACGCTAAATTACGTGTTTTTTATAATAATAATTAATATTCCTTATAAGAGATCCTATTTAGGATCCGCTTAGCTATAGTAAACGCTACTATATTACTAACGCTACTATTTTAGGTAAGTAATATACTTAACCTAGTTTATAGAAGACTATTTTAGCTAAGAAAAGCTAAGATAAGCCTCGCTAAGGAAAATACTACTTATTTAGATAATAAGGAGCCTATTTAAGCTATAAAAAAAGGTTACGATAACCTCTATTAAGCTACTTAATCTAAATATAATCCTTCTAAGGATTATAATATTAAAAAGTAGCGATAATTAAATAAATTAGGAAATACTTATTTAGATAGTATTCGAATAGTGCCGCTTTACTAAATATATCGATAGAGAAGATAGTAATAAGCTTTTAGAAACGAATATTTAGGCCTTCGAAAAGTAATAAAATAAGGAAACCTATTACCGAAAGTTAATAATATAGTATTATAAATAGAATATTATCTTCGGTATTCGTAATAATAGCTAGAACTTATTATAAATAGCGTATTAAATATATAAGGCTTTTAAGAAGAAATATAATATATAGCTAAGGGTAATATTCTTACTATTTATAAAAAAGTTATTTATAATAAAGCTATATTTTTTTATAACTTTTAGCGACTTTATAAGATATTTTAATTATCTATAAGATTAGCTTTTAATCGTAATACCTTAACTTTATAAAAGGTAGTTTATTAGCGCTATAATTACCGTAATTAAGTATTATCTGCCTATTCGATATAAGAATTATATATATCTGCTAGCTAAATAAAAGGCGCTAATAAAAGTAAAGATTCTCTGCTTTTTTTAAAGCTACGCTAAACTTATCGATAATTAGAAGAAAGATACCTTTTCTATAAATTAGAATACGAAAAAGTAAGACGAAAAGCGAGATAATAGCTAAGGAAAAGGTCGAGGCCGCGGTAAAAGCCGTAGCCGCGGAAATTATAATAGCAGAGCCTCTTCTCCCGCTTAAGAAAGCTAGAAAGAACGATATCTTAATTATAGATACTTTATTCCTAAAAGTAGTAAGCCTTATAAGGAAGAAAATTACTAAAAGTTATATCTAAAGCTATGCTTACCCCTAAGAGATTAATATTAATAGAAATAAATTATAGTATTAGAAGCTATTACGAAAATTAGATAAACGTATAAACTTATAGCTACTAGCCCTAGCGTTACTTAAGATAATATTATATATAACTTTAAAGCTAGAGGCTATATATTTAATAACTTAAAATAGTTTATTAAGATTTATAAGAATATTATAATTAACCTTTTCCGCACCGCTAATAGCGGAGATTTATAGCTTTAGGGAGAGGGTAAGGTTAAGATAAACTTACCTAATAGTAATTTAATAATTCTATTATAGGCCTTTTATTACCCTAATATTTAAGTAAATTTAATAAGTATAAGCGTTCTAAAAGAAAAAAGCGTTATTGCTAACTTTAAAATAAATTTCCTTATTAAAAGAGGTATTAAAAAGCGTATTTACTATCTTAACGATTAACTTTAAGTTATTTATACTACTACTATAAGCGGCGATTAAACTATAATTAAGGTATTCGCTACTTTACCGTATAAATTACTAAGGAAGGGCTTAAAAGCTAATTTTACTATTATATACGAGCGCCTTATATACGCTAGTAAAGAGAAGGTAACCTTAGCTTATTAGAAGGTAAGGATTCTAATTAATAAAAATATTATTAAAAGCTTCTTATACGAGGCTTATTAATTTACTAAAGCCGATATTATAATTAGTAGGGATTCGTTAGTAAAGCTTATAAGGTTCCTTAATATTATTTTTTAGGATATTATCGAATATAACTTACTAGGAATAAGCGGCGCTCGTTATTCTTTATACGGAATTAACGCTTTTACGAAATTTTACTAGATAATAGCTACTAACTTAAAAGGTTAAGCTTTTAAGCTTTTTCGTAAATAGAAAAGATAGGTTAATACCTCTTTTAGAGGAATTCCTATAGCTACGATAGCTTTTAATAACGTATAGGAGTTTAAGAGCGAGGTAATTAAGGCCTAGGCTTTTTAGGATAGATTCGTTTTACGTTATTTAACCTTATATAACCCTTAATAAAACGGTCTTATAGAGAGAGCTAGCAGAACGCTTTTAATAATAGTAAGAGCTATTTATCTATATATATAGCTTCTCGTAACCCTTTAGCCGTATTATATATCGATAGTAGTATACGTTATGAATTTACTGCCTACGAAAGGTAAAGAGAGCCCTCTTAAGAAAGTTATAAAAACGCTTAATCTGCTTTATAAATATAATATTAGCTACCTGCACGCTTAGGGCTATACGGTATATATAATAAAGCCGAAAGAGAAGATCGTAAGGTTAATATTAGCTACCTGCACGCTTAGAGCTATACGGTATATATAATAAAGCCGAAAGAGAAGATCGTAAGGTTAGAGAAAATAGCTCCTCGAGCTTAGAAGGGTAATCTTATTAGTATTAAGGGCTTATATAGCTATATTTTTAAAATATAGCTTCCTAATTAAGGAATCGTTATTTAAGTATAAGATATACGCTTTATTAATTATACTAGGGCTCCTACTATTAAAAAGGACTTATTAATCGAATTTAAGGCTTATTTAGAGGATAAAAATATATTTATCGAATTTAAACCTATTTCTCTTCCTAATAGGGATAGAGAGTAAGGGCAAATTTCTTATAGCTAAAATAATAATAAAGCTATTCTATAAGCCTCCGCTAAATTAAGTATTAAGAAATAACTAAAGAACTATCTAACTATTTTAACCGGATTATTAGATATATCGAATTTAAACGTTTAAGAGGAATTTATAAGGCTATTAAGAGAGCGTTTTAAAACGCCCGAGGGATACTCTTTATACTTTCTTTTACTAAATCCTACGCCTTATTAAGGTAAAGAGGCACCGCGCCTATTTTTCGATAGGAATACGCTTCTTCGATTAATTAAGGAAATTAATAAAAAGGTATAATTACTACCGATAGCGCTTATAACCTTAAATTTTCCTAGCAGCTAAGTTTATAATATTAATAATCGTAATAATCTTAACGAATTAGCTAGTAACCTATAGAACTTTTAGCTAACTAATCTAATACCTAATAAGTAACCTTCTTAATATACTTATAAAGATTTAACTTTTTCTTTTACCTTAACGGAAATATAACGCTATAAGCGTTATTTAATAGAAGAGATTTATAGCACTAAGCTTACGAGGCGATTAAAGAGGCTCGTATAAGCTAATTTAGCCGTAAATAGTATTTTTAAGCCGCCTCCGCTATATATTTCCTTTATAAATAAGGATAAATATATTAATTAGGCGCTTATAATAATTCTCTTAGCTCTAGCTACGGAAACCTTTATAGGTTATACCCTAAGTAATTATTATATAATAAAGAAGTTACCCGAATTCGATAACCGATAAGTACCCGCGATAAAGAAAGAACTCGATAAATTATATTAGAAAAGTACCTAGAAGCTTATACCTAAGCTTTATAATATAAAAACCTTACCTAGGCGATAGGTATATATAAAGAAGCTTATTAAGGGCGTAGATTTAATAGCGAAGGCTTACTAAGTTATTCGCGGAAATTATAATTTTATAAATTAACTTATCGAGGACTTATATACTATTATAGCGTATTAGTTATCTATACGGATATTCCTTACCCTTATTATAATATAAAACCTTAAATAAGTAAAGTTTAATATTATAAATATCTTTATTAATATTAAATTAGATAAAGATATCTTTATCGAATAACTTTACGGATTTAAAGATAAGTCGGGCCGCGTTTGCTAACTAAAGAGGGCCTTTTATAACTATCGAGCCTCGCCGCGCTAGTAGTTCGAGCGTATAGGTAAAAATCTAGCTAGTCGCGGATTTAAATAACTTAACTCTAAGTTATACCTCTATCGCTACGCTAATAGTAGCCTCCTTATTCTTTATATAGATAATATCCTCCTTATTATACTAATATAAGTATAGATTAATAATAAGGCTATAATTCTTAATAAATTATATAAAGTTAAATATCTTAGTAAACCTTAAGAATTCCTTAGCTTAGAGTTTAATTATAACTATTAGGCCTAAACTATTCGAGTATATTAAACCTTCTTCGCTCGTAAGATTCTTAAGCTATTTAATACTAACGATTTAAAGCTTACGAAAACGTTATAGCTAACGAAGTATATAATTCCTTATAATTAAAAAGAGGCTAAAATTACGATAAAAGCTATAATATAGTAGAAATAGATAAGTAGCTTAAATTAGCTAGCCTTAAGTATAAGGCCCGATATTACGTATAGCGTTAAGAAGTTATCGGAAATAAATTCCTATTTAACTTACGCTTATTTAGCTACGATAAAGTACCTTTTCCGCTATTTACGCGGCACGCCGTCTCTTAATATTACGCTTAGAGGAGCGGCCTATAATAAGGACTTTTAGCTACGCGTTTATTCTAATATATTATTCGCAGATAATTAAGTAACTCGCGCCTTAATAGCCGGGTTCGTTATCTTCCTTACTAGTAGCCTTATCGCGTAGCGCTTAAAGTATTAGATTATCGTTATAATAAGTAATATAAAGGCCGAATTTATAGCCCTTACGCCCGCTAAGCTTATAATAATCTAGCTCTCTAATATTATTTAAGATACCGGCTACGAATAAAAAAGGCCTCTTATAATATTTACTAATAATTAGAACGTGAAGTTAGCTATAATTAACTTACTTAATAAGGTATATATAAGGTATATTAATTTATAATATAAATAGATTATCTAAAAGTATTAAATAAGCTTCTTTAATTTATAGTAAATAAGTATAGAAAATATAATTATAAACGGCCTAACGAAAAGTTTATAGGTAAATAAGTATTAGCAGTTTATATACTAGCTAAATTTAGCTATGCTAAGGAATAAGGGCGGCTCTAGTAGCTTAAATACTAAGAAATAATATTATAATAGTTATTCTTTAGCTTGCCTGGCCTTAGGGGCAGTATTATATAATATACCCTATAGTTTAGGCTATAACTTACTTAAGGCTTAAGCCCGGTTAGGTTTATATATTAGCTATACTAGATTAGTATAAGAGGGGCACTATTAGCTTACTTAGTAAAAGCATAATATAGCTAAGAATCTAAATAGCCTGCGTGCTTTAATAAGTAGTATATATCTAAAAGCTAGGGAGGTACGTACCGATATATGCAGGCAGTACGTACCGCCGCTATTATTATCTTTTCCTTATCTTATTTATCTTTCCTTATCTTTCCTTACGTTATATAATATTACCGTAACTAACGGTTACTTTCTTTATACGCGTAGAGCGCCTAGCCCGGCCCTAAGCCGGACGCGGTCCCACTATATAGCGGGGGGTTTTACCTCTTTTAGGAGGGTTTTTCCTACTTAACTTACTACCGAGGTTCTAGCAGCTACTTCTATAGCTTCTAGAGTACTATAATAATAATAATATATTACCTTCTAACTTAAGTAAATAATATTTACTTTCTAAAAAGCTTAATTAAGGTTTTTTATAATAATTAAAAAAAATGTTAAAAGTTAATTTATTATAAGCTTTATATATTAAAAATTTTCGAATAGGTAATATTAGATAATAGTTAAGTAGTTAGTTTATTAGCTAAGCCCTTAATAAAGCTAAGTTTAATTTTTAGTATTTTTTTAATATATATTTTTAGGAATTACTATTTAGGAAAGCCTCTAAGTAAGCGGCTTAATTATTTATATTATAGCTTAGGGATTAAAGCCCCCTTATTATAGTAAAATAGCTAAATTATTTACTTAAAAGTTTTCCTTTATTAATTAAAAAGTAATATTTTTAGGTATTATTAACTTTTTTATTTTTTTTATATATTTTAATAAGTTTATTATATTTTTTAATAATAATAAAAAAGATAAATAAGTTAAAAAAACTAGAAAGAAAAAAATTATAAAGAAAATAAAAATATTATAATTAATAGTTTATAATATTTTAAGGTATTCTCCTCGATTAAAATAAATAATAAAAAAGAAAATCTTAAGATAAGGGTATTATTTAACTAATAAGGAAATAATTATAATAGCGATTAAGAAATAATAAAATAAATATATAGTTTAATTTTAAAAAAGATTAGTTAAGAAATAAAGAAATAATAATAATTTAAAATAATACTTAAATTATAATTAATAAAGTTAATTATAAATATATAAGTTTAAATTAAGTATATTATATATATAATAAAAAGAAAATAAATATAATTATTTATTTTAATAAGCTATTTAAAAGGTATTTTTTTCTCCTTAAGCTTTAATTAATAAGTTAATTAAGAGGTATTTTCTTCCCTTTAATTTTTTAAATTTATATATAACTTTATAAGCTTAATTTCCTTTTAGAAAATACGGAATTTCTCCCTTTAAAGTAGCTTTATTAAGCTATTCGCTATTATATTAAATATTTTAATTTAGCTAATCTTTATATAGCTAGATTAAACTTCTTATTATAATTAATATAAATAAATATTAATATAAAGAAGCTTTATTTTTAGCTTTAAATTCTTTTTTATAATTAGCTTAATAATTTAAAAGTTATTATAATAAATTATAATATTTTAGGAAAGCTTAAATTTAACTTTTTTATAAAGCTTTTTAAAAGCTTAAACTTTTTTTATAATATAAGAAAAAGTAAGGAATTTTACCTTAATAAATAAAATTATTATAATATTTTATTTCCTAAATTTAAAAAAAACTATATTTTTAAAAACTTAAATAATAAAGCTTTTTATATTTTTATAATTATAATTATTACTAAATAAAATATTTAATATAGCTATAATAAATAAATTATTATTATTATAGCTAATTAAAAAGTTTTAAGAGTTATAAAAGAATTTTATAATTTAGATTATAAATTAAAAATATTAAAAGCTAAAATTTATAAAACTTTATATTAAGTAGCTAATAGCGAATATAATATCCGCTTAAGTAATAATTATAGCGTATATTAAGTTATTAATAATAGCTTATATCGCTTAATATTTTTAGTTATTATTTCTCCCTTAAAAGAAGGGATTTTCTTAAATATTATTAGCTAAGGCTAAGTTTTCTTTCCTAAAAGCCTTTTAAATTTTATTATAATTTTTAAAACGTAAAACTTCTAACTTAGGAATAAGCGCTTATTAGCCTTATCCCTAATAATTTTAATATTTAGGAACTAATAAAGGTCCCTAAGATTTTTAATTTAAAAAGCTTTCTTAATAACTTTTTAAAAATTAATATATTTAGTTTTTTAATTTTTCCTAAATAAAGCTATAAAGTTATTAATATAGAAGAAAATAATAATCTTCCTATTTATTATAACGTAAAAGTTTTTAAAAATAAATTTAAAGCTTTATTTTATTAGCTAAATAATAAGTAATTTATATTAAAGTAAAAAGGAGCGTTAAAGCTTATATAAGGCCTTGTTTAGCTTTTAAGCTTTACTTAGTATATTAAAGCTAAGGGGTATTTTATAATAAATCTTTTTATTAAAATTATTCTTATAAAATATATTTATAAAATTATATTAATAAGCTTTAAAGTTAAAATATACTATAAAAGCTATAAGAAGCTTAAATATATATATTATTATAATAGTATTACTAAAGTAACTATAAAAGTAAGCTAAAGTAAAGTTATAATTAAAGCTATCGAAAAGAGGAAAGAGAGGGGAGAGAAGCCCCCCTCCTAAGCTAGCTATATACCCCACGTGATAACTAAGCGCTATCGGGAAAACTTAGATATATCCGCTATAATCCCCCCTATCTAGCTATAATTAGTTATAAACTAATCCCTTATATAGCCCCCTCCTTAAGCTAGCTAAAGAGGTAAGAGCGTAGGATAGAAAAATTACGTACTATTACGCTAATAAGATATTTTATATAATCCCTAGCTAATAGCCTAATAGCCTCCGTAAAAATAAGGATAAGAGGGCGGAAAAGCTCCCTTATAGCTTAAGGAATTAAACTCCGATTTTTATAAGGAAAATTCTAATAAGCTTAGAATTATAATACCGCTTAAAGTAAGAATTAATAAACTTATATACTAATAGTAAAAACTTACTTATATAGCTAATATATAAGATTAGATAATATTATACTAATTATAAGAAGCTTAGAGAATACCTTAATTATAATAATTAGTAAAGCTAGCTATATATTTATTATTATATATTACTAGCGTTAATTTATAAGCTAAGGCGTAATATAATTACGGTATATATTTATTAATAAATTTATATACCTAAGCTACGTATAAATTATCCTTATATAAAGTAATATAATAAAGCTAGAAATTACTTAAGCTATAATATTTAGCGTATACTTATCCCTCCTTACTTATTATCCCCTTAATTAAAATATTTTAAATTTACTTTTAACTACTTTACTTCGCTTATAGAAAGCCCTAATTTTAATATCCTTATTTACTTATAAAGTTTTAGATAATTACGCTTAAAATAACTAATTTAATTATATTAATAATAAAGCTAGCGCTTAATAATACTAAAATAAAATTATATAAATATAATATTTATTAGGTTAGTAAAAAAAGGGGGCGGTAAATTAACTAATATATTAAGAATATTCCTAGAACTAAATATTTTATTAAAGCCTTAAAAAAAGCTAGCGAAGGCCGCGTATATTATAAGCTAATTCTTATAATCTAAGCGCTCTTATAGCTCCTTATATAGCTTAAATAAAAGTAAAATAATCCTAGCGTAATTAGATTAGTTTAATAATCTAGCTTCGAAAAAAGTATATTCTTACCTTATAACGTATTCTTTAAGGGGCTTTAATAGCCCCTAATATATCTTAACTAAGGAAAAACTTACTTAGCGCTTTTTATAACTTTTCCTAAAAAGTTTAAAATATACGCTAAAAAAGCTTTAAGCTAGTAAGAAAAATTTATAGCTATAATAACGTATAGAAAGAATATTTACTAGAAGGTACTAAGATAAGAAAAAATATAGTAAAATTAGGACTTAGGCTTCTTAATTACGGCTTTATTAATTATAAATTTAATATATATAATAGCTAGCTAAGAGTCTAGGCTAAAATAAGCTAAAAATAGCTTTAATATAAGTAAAATTTAACGGTATTCTATATTAAAATCTTACTCTTATATTCGGTTAGCGGTAAGAGGAGCTTTAATTAATATAATAATATTACTAAAGCGATTATAGAAGTAAGCTAAAGTAAAGTTATAATTAAAGCTATTAAAAAGAGGAAGGAGAGGGGAGAGAAGCCCCCCTCCTAAGCTAGCTATATACCCCGCGCGATAACTAAGCGCTATTAGGAAAACCTAGATATATCCGCTATAATCCCCCTTATCTAGTTATAATTAGTTATAAACTAATTTCTTATAATTATTAATATATAAGCGTAGATAAATAGTTTATTTAAAAGCTATTTATTTTTATATATAATAACTTAAGCTTTATATTTATTAAGGAAGCTTTATAAGTTAAACTTATAAATAATAACTTATTTAAAGTTTATTAACTGCTACTTTTAAGATATAATAGTTAAAAAGATTTTTTTAGCTATTTTATAATCTTTTATTTATCTTAGCTTAATATATATTACTTTTAGCTACTAAGTTTTATTAAGCTTACTATACGCCCTTTTATATATAAAAAAAGGTTTTAGTAAATAATTTTAATAAGGCTTATTAACTAAGGCTTAAGTAATTATAAAAGCTGAGTTTTTTATAAGTTTAAAAGAGTTAGGAGTTATAAGGGTATAAAAGGCTATTTCCGCCTTTTTAGTTAAAAGATTATATAAATTAGTACTAAAATAACTTAAATTCCGCTTTTTAACGCTAGATTAATTAAAAAGGCTTAAAAACGCGTTTTCCGATATTTCCTATATTTAAAAGTTATTATTAGATAAGTTATATATTATAAGCTTCTTAAATTATAAGGCCTTAAAAGCCTTATTTTAATTTACTTTTTTTTTATATTTTTAATAAGAGAGACTTAATAAAGAGCTTTTTTAAGTTAGGGGTTATTTTAATAATCTTAGCTATAGAAAACCTTTTTATTAAAAGTTATAAAGAAAATACTAATATAGGAGTGCTTTTTTAAAAAAGTACTTAGATTAAATATTATAAGGAAAAAGTAATATTAGCTAAATAGCTAATATAAGCTTTTAAATTAAATTTACCTTAAAAGCTTTTTACTATTTTCTTTATTATAAGAAACGCCTTATAATTATAAGCCTTAATATATTTTAGGTTTTAAATAAGATAATTTTATAGATAGCCTTTTTATTAAAAATTATAAGTTTTAAGCTAATAAAGCTTCCGCTTAATTAACTATATTATTACTTTTTTATTTACTTTATAAGGTATTTTATTAAAAAAGTAAATAGCTATTTATATAGCTATTAGCTATATATTATAAAAGTAGCTTAATTATATAAGGAGGTAAGTAGCTATATAAGTTATAATACCCCCTAGTTTTTTTATATAACTGTTTTAATATATATATATTAAAAAGGTAAATTAAATTTTAATATTTTTAAATATTATATTATTTTAAAAAGCCTTAATAAAAAGGGCTTTCTTATAATTTATTAAAATAATAGAAATTTTTAAATTATAAGCTTAGGCGATATAAGCTATAAACTTAACTTAAATAAATAATAAATTTATCTTATAAAGAATATTATAGCCTCTCTTTTCCTTTATAAAGTAGTAAGTAAAAAGGGCTAGATAATTTAATTTATTATATCTATAACAAAGTTATAAGATAACTATATATAAAGAATAATTATAAGGTTACGTAAGTATTATAAAGCTATTACGATACGATACCGAAACTAGTTAGAAGATATATAATATATTTCTAGTTATAATAGAATAGTTAGATATAAAAGGCAAGTCTTTAAATTACGCTAAGGTCCTAAATAAGACCCTAGGAGTTATAGTTTATATTATAAGGAATTTACCCTTAAGTTATAATCCCCTTATATATAGTTTATAATAATTTCTAGTATTATAATTCGGTAAGAATTAGCTTTACTCTTAATATAATTTTTAAAATAAATTTTTATAATTTATACTTATATACTTATTTTTCTCTTTTCTAACTTAATTATCGCTATTTCTTTTTTTTAGTATATTTAATATAGGCTTCCCTTATAACTTTAATTTTTCTTATAAAAATATTTACTTTTAGCTTAGATTTATCTTTTTTAACTTAGTACTAATTCTTATACGCTTTATTATACCTTATACGACTCGCTTTTAAAACTAACCTCCGTAAGCAAAGGACCGTTCCTTAGATATCTCCTTTACTCTTTTTTCGGACTATCCGGCTTAAACTAATATAGCCCCCCCTATTAAAACCCTAAAAGCCGCTTAATATAATCTTACTTCTTAAGAAAAGATATTCCGGAATTTTATTATTAACTTCCTCCGAAAATAAGGAATTAATAATTTTTAGGATATTTTAATTTTTAAAGGAAACCCCGCTAACTTAGCTATAAGTTCCTAGCATAAGCGCTACTTATCGATATTAGATTTTAGCTAAGATAAAAATATTAAATTTTCGAATATTATTAAATTAAAAAAATAACTTATAACTTAGAAATACTAAAATTAGCTTAAGGACTTTAAAGATTTTTTCCTTATAGCTTCTAAAAAATATTATAAAAATAAAAATAAGATTTTTAAAGCTTTAGATAATATATACCTAAATCTTTATATATATTAAAAATCTTATAAATATAGCTTATTTATTAAGGAATAAACTTAACTTATAAATAATTAGCTTATATTTAAAAAATAATTATATTATTTTCTTAAAAACCTTAAAAATTAAATAATAATAATAATAGTTATTTTTTAAAATACTAAGTAATAAGATAACTAAACGCTTTATAACTTTTATATTTACTTAAAAAGCTTAGAAAAATATTTTAACGCTTATCTTTTTAAGAAACTTACTTTTAATTATTTCTCCTAATTATTTCCTTAGCTATATACTAAAATCTTAGAATAATATTAGCTAGATACCCTTAACTATAAAGAAATAGTTTTACTAATATAATAGATTTAAAATTTTAATCTAAGTAAATTATACCGATATTATTACGATAAATTAATAAAATACTAATAAACTAATTTTAGTATAGGCTATTATTATTATAACGGATTATCTAAACTTTATAATATATATAATAATCCCTATTCTAAAAAGACTAAGAATAAGATAAATTTATCTAACTAGAAATAAGATATTTAAACTTATTCTTATTATAAAAAAAAAAGCTATAAGGAATCTAATTACTATTTAAAGTACTTAGAGAAAATAAAGGCTACGAAAGCTAAATAAACCTAAGCTAGTTTATCTAAGAAGTTTTTAAAAAACTTAAAAACGTTAATATAAAAGTCCCTTTACTAATATCCTTAATAGTAGAAACTTTTAAGATTTCTAGTACTTTCTAAATAAGATTTACCCCCTTTTTAGTCTTCGTCGAATTTAATATTTATAGCGAAATTAATTTTATTTACCTTTTTTTCGTAAGATAATATTTACTATTACTTTTAAATAATAATCTTTTACTTTTAGTAAAAGGAATTAGTAAATATATACTAGTTAATAAATTATAGGAAATATCGGTTATATTTTATAATATAGATAGCACTAAAAAGACCCTAGTCTATTACTACTTTAATATCCTTAATATAGTAGTAAATAATAACCTTATTATTTTAAAGATATTTACCTTAGTAACTAAATAAATTTACTTATTCTTAGATATTTATAAATAATAATATAAGTTATCCTAATTATTATAAGCTTACCTCCTTAATATAGAAGAATTTATATAAGAAATAAAATAATACTTTTATATTTTTTAAGTTATATTAAACTTAATACCTCCTTTTTTTATAAATAAAAAAAACTTAAAGCTACCTTTAATAATAAAAGTTAAATTACTACTAACTCTTACTAGATTTAAAAATATATTTTCTAAATTAAAAATATTAATTTTTCTAAATAAGAAGGACGCTATTTACGCTATTAACTTAGTTAATAACGCCGCACCTCCTTAAGGTCCTATTTACCCTCTCTCCTAAACCGAACTTAAGGTTTTTTAGGAATACCTTAATAATATTTTTAAAAAAAGTTAGATTTAAGAATCCTAAAGCCTTAGTAGCGCTCCTATCTTTTTCGTTTTAAAGAAAAATAGGGAATTATAACTTTATATAAACTATTAAGGTTTTAATAAAATAATAATTAAGAATTATTACCTTTTCCCCCTTATTTCGGAGATTATAGATTAAGTTTAAGGCGTAATAATTTTCTCTAAGATTAACCTTTAATATACTTATTATCGTATTTATATTAAGAAAAGTAATAAATAGAAAATAGCTTTTTATTTACGATATAGCTATTTTAAATATCTAGTTATTTTATTTAGTTTTATAAATACCTTAATAACTTTCTAATATTATATTAATTAAATATTTAGAATTTTAGTAAATATTATCTATATTATCTATTTAAATAATATCTTAATTTATTTTAAAATAATAAAAAATTATACTTAATATTTTTATAAGATTTTAGCGAAATTCTAAGAAGCTAACTTATATATAAATATTACTAAATATATTTTCTATAAAAAAGCGGTTAAGTTTCTTAGATATATTATAAATATATATAATATCTTAATAAACCTTAAAAAGATTTAAGCTATTATAAACTAAAAGGAGCTATATTTTTTTTATAACTTTTAAGTTTTCCTAAATTTCTATAACTATTACTAGTATTTTATTCCTCGCTATTTTAATATTATCGCTCCCTTAACTAATATACTTAAAAGGAGTAAAAATAGTAAGAAACTTAATTAATATAAACTTAACTTACTTTAATAGTTAGCTTTTTTAAAACTTAAGAAGGTATTCGCTAAAGCCTTACTATTTATATATTTTAATTTTAAAAAGTAAATATATATTAAGATAGATATATTAAACTTTATTATAGCTAATATTTTCTTATAATACGATAATTAAGGATAATATCTTATTATCGCTTATTAGTTATAGAAGTTTAATAGCTCTAAAGTTTACTATATAATAGCTAAAAAAAAATTTTTCGCTATCGTTAAATTTTTTAAGTATTAGCGCTATTATATAAAAAGATCGATATTCCTAGTTAAGGTAATCTTAGATTACTTAAACTTACGGTTAATTATATAATAATTAAATTTAAACTATTATTAATAATATTAGGTAATTTACTTATTATTTTTTAATTTTTATATCTTTTATAAGCTAGGCTATAATAACCTTACTAATAGCTTTTCGAGAAAACTATAATATATATTTAAAGTAAGCCCGATAATAAAAAAGTTAGATACTCTATATAAGAAAATAGTTAATAATATATTATATATTAAGTATATAATAGCGTTAGACTAAACTAATTATTAAAACCCTTACTTTAAAATAGCTATATATTTTTTATATTAAGTTTTAATAACCTTAAGCTTAACTTAACGCTTTAAGGGCTAGACCCTAAAAAAGGTAATAGCGTAAAAATACCCCTTAAAGCTTAATATATTAGCTTCCCTTTTTACTTTATTATAGCGAAGTTAAGGCGAAAATCTCTAGCTATAACGCTAAAAAGCTACTAAGCTTAATAAAACTTAATATAGAAAGTAAGGTTCTTAAATAGTTAACTCTAATAATCTTATTTATTAAAAGGATTATATTATAGTACTATAAGAAGCGGCTTTAAAGTAAAAACTACTATTAATATACTATAATAACTTATTAATAGGTTACTTTAATATAGAACGCACCTAGGACCTCCTTACTAGGAAATTCTACTAAGAGGTAATATATAAAAATATTAAATTTTATATTAGGTCCTATTAAATTTACTAAGGGGTTACTCCCTAAAAATATTACTTATATAATAAATTAAATTCGTTACTAATTCTATTATAATTATAAGCTAAACTATCTCTAAACTTTATTACTAATTTACTAAAGTTTATATAGCTAAATAAATAAGTTAATAATATTTTTATAATCGTTAATTAATTTACGAAGTTTTCGCTCTTATTTTTAGTTTTAGATATAATTAAGGTAAAGGACTTAGCTAAGCTTTTTTACTAAAAGGTAAAATTTTATTATAGCCTTTTATAAGGTATCGTATTTAATAAAAATAGCTTATTTACTAGTTATTTCTAGTTAGACCTTTATTTTCTATCTAAAATTAAGAGATAATTATTAATTATATTTTACCCCTAAACTAATAAGTAAATAGAATAAATAAACTAAGTAGTATAATACTACCTTTATTATTTTACTAATAATAAACGTATATTATAGCCTTAACTATTACTAGTTACTTAATTTACGATTAATAACGTAAAGTACTTAATAATAGGAATCTTACCTAATAAGGTATTTTATAGTTATTACTTAGAATTTTATATTTCCGCGGATACTCCTCTAAAAGTAAACCCTAAGGCTAAAGCTAGAATTAATAAAATAGTAAATCTACGCTAATACCTAGCGAATTATTAAAAATACGCTACCGAAAAATAAGTAAAGTATTATAATAAAAACTATATATTTTTAGTACTTAAAATAGGTAATCTAATAAGCCTCTTAACTAAGAATATTAAATTTAAAAGTAAGAAAAAGAAACTTTTACCTTATTATATAGAACTATTTTGCGTTTTTTAGAAAATCAGCTCCTAAGCGTACCGCCTTATATTACTTACGAAATACGCCTATCTTTATAATATTTTTTATATCTCTCTTATTAAACTTTAGCACCTCCGAAATCCCTAAAACTTATCCGCCTCTCTCCTTATATTAAACTTAGAGGAGGATAATAAGGAATAGGAAATTTAAGAAGTTAAAAGCTAAAGAATATTAAATAGTAAAGTTTACTTTTTAATTAAATAGAAAAAATAGCTATTAGAGTATAATTAATAGGTTAATATTAATAATATAATAAATATATTATAACTTAGTAATAAATTCTAGAAAATAATAAAGAAATATAAAAAAATATAATTTTTTTAAATTTATATACTTACCTTATTTACTTATTTATATACCTTCTACCTTATTTACTTTTATATTTACTTTTATCGCGCCTTCTTATTTTATTTAAATTAATAAACTTATCGAATATCCTTATCTTTTTTATTTTTATTATAAGTATATTTTATCCTTAACTTTTAACTTATCGGTAGCTTTTTCTTAATCCGAAATATTCGCGCTATCTCCTCCTAAGCCGCCTTCTCCGCCTTTATAGCGCGCTTTATCTTCTTAACTATAATATATTTATAAGCGTTAATATCGCTATATAGAGCGTATATATCGAAATATTTATAAATTAATATTCTTTATAGCTTAAACTTCTTATCTATAAGGCTACGTAGGACTCTCTCTATCCGCTTACGTATATAAGCTAGCGCTACCTCTTACTTAATATATTTTTTATCCCTTAGGAGAAGATAAAGTAATAATAATAATTTCTAATACGTTATTATAAGTTCTCCTTTTCTTATAAGCTAAAAATACCCCTTTTTATTAAAATAAGACTTTAGCGGTTATAGGCTTTTACTTAAAGTAGTTATTTTAAAAGCGTAATAATTAGTAGTTAGTAGCGCTTATTATTATTATATTAAACTTTAATATTACCTTTTAGCTTTAATAGATATTTTATTTATTCTTATAAGCTTATATTCTTAGATTTAAGTAGTTAATACCGCTATAAATAACTCCGCTAAATACTAGGCGATCTAAGCTATTTTAAGTCTCCCTTACTCGAATAAAGCTAACTTATTTTTCTTAGTTATATAACCGGCCTTATAATATATCGCGTTAAAAATATACTATAGCTCCCTTACTACTATTACGTAATTAAACCGATTTCTTAATATATTAATAGAAATAAGTATATAAGTTACCTTTTTATATTAATAATAATTATACTTAAAAGCTTTAATTTTAGAATATTAATACTTAATAATAAATATCTTATTTTTAATAATATAAGATATATATTTTTTTAAGTAAGACTAAAAATACTTAGTATACTAGTTAAGATTATACTAAATAATTTTCTCCTACTTTAAATAAGATATTTTCTTAAACTTTTTCGTATATCTATTTCCTTTCGCCCCCGCCTTACCTTAGCTATAAGTATAAGTTATCTTTTACTTAAATATATCTTTATTATTAAACTTATTATTATTATTATTATCGTTATTTTTATTATAAACCTCTCTCTTATTAGCGTTCTCTTTTTTATTATTAGATAACTTTATTTACTTTTTATATTTAATTTCCGGCTCCTAGTTAGCTTTATTATTATTAATATTATCCTCTTTTTCTTTAATCTTAATAAACTTTTCCGTAATTTCCGCTATATCTCCGTTAACTTAGTCTTAATTCCTCCTTATTTAGGCCACGCCTTTAATAAGCTTCGCTACCTCTGGTAACTTTTCCGCCTTAGTTACTTACTTAATATAATATTTCCTAAACTCCTTTATAATAGTTTTACGAACTTTTTATATTATAGTTACGTTTTTATCGAATAGGTATATTTTACCTTTTTTATAATTATATTTATATAATTTAATATTAAGTTATATATTTCTTATATTATTTTTTTTTAAGCTATATTAATCTTTTTTATAATAGCTATTAAGCGGGTTATTAATAAGTTTTTATTAGTATTTTTAATAAGTTTTTATAATACTTAGCTTTAAGTTTTTTATATTAAAGTATTCCTTAAATTAGGAATTTAGCTTTCGTTCTTATATTAAATAAACTCCTTAGCGATTATATTATAAATTTTATATAATATATTTTAATTTTTAGGAATCGCCGTAACTTACTTTTATATTACTTTTTACTTAATATAGCTATATATTATTATATATATAATAGCGGAAATATCTTAATTATAAGATATTATTACTTTTATAACTATTTTATATAATAAGTTACTTTTCGAAATATAGCCTCTTATTTTTTTATTTTATAGCTTATTAAATTTACCTTTCTTATAATTCTTATATTAAGTTTTAAATAGCGATTTCTTAGCTTTTATAAATATTATACTAAGTTAATATTAACTTTTAGATAACCTTAGCTAGTTTTATTTACTAAGCGCTAAAATAGATTATATTTTCTTTATATAATATTTTATAGCTATAATTTTTATTTTCTTTTAACTTTTTATAGTAATTATATCTAATATATATTATTTTAACGCCGCGTTAATTATTATTAAATAGCTACTATCTTCTTCTAATAAGAAAAGCTAATTTAAAAACCGCTTCTTAATTTACTTATTAAAGTTAATATAAGAATAATACTTTTTTACCTTTACTTACTACTTTATATTAACTATTATTATATCTTCCTTATTAGAGTTTTTTATAAATTTAATACTCTTAATTTTTATAATTTATTAATATATTATTTTAATATTAGTTTTATAACTCTTATTTTTACTATTTTAAATCTTTTTTTTTAGCTTTATTTTTTTAATAACCTTAGTACGCTTTAACGCTAGGCGTCCTATTTATTCTACCCTAATATAAGACTTTTCCTCCTTAGCTACCTTTTTTATAGCTAGCGCCTTTACTTTCTCCTTAATAGCCTTACCTTTTTTACTCTTAATACGCTATTTCTTAGCTAAGCTATTTTTAGCTTTAAATATAAGCTTTTACGCCTTTTTTAGCATTTTACTACTTATCTTTAGCTTAAGGTAAATAGTTATCTCCTTATCTATATTAATTACCTTAGTTATTATAAATTTTAGCTTTTACGCTTTTTTTAATATTTTATTACCTTTATCTTTTTCGATAATTATCGCTAGCAAACTTTAACTTAGTATTCTTATAATATATTAATAAATCTCCTACGGATATATTCCGAATTATTTATATTTTAAGCCCTTACTGCCTAATATCTTTATAATTTTCTTTAGTATTACTATACTTATCTTTTTTAGCGTTTTTTTAAGTATTTTTATATTAATACGCGGAATATTATTATTAAGCGGGCCGCTACTAAGAGTATTTTTTTCTTATTAAAATATATATAAAAACTATTAAGGGCTTTATTATATAATATAGTACTTAGAAGATATATTATTATATAGTAAAATAAGCTTAAAATAAAAATAAGGATAAGATTTTTTTAAAAATAATAAAATAAAAAAATTATAATAATAATAATATATATTTAAAGTTACTTATATTTTACCCTAAACTAATAATAAATAATTACTATTATTATAATTATATACGCGCTTTTATAACTAATAATACGTTTTCCTTATACGTAACCTTTTCTTTTTTACTTTATTATAATATATCTATAATAACTTATAACTATCTTATTCTAATATTTAATTATTTAAAATAAGGAGATAGTTATAATAAAATTATAAAATAACTATATATAAAAAAATAATTATAAGGTTATATAAGTATTATAAAGCTATTATGATATAATACCGAAACTAGTTAGAAAATATATAATATATTTTTAATTATAATAAAATAATTAGATATAGAAAATAAGTTCTTAAACTATACTAAGGTCCTAGATAAGACCCCGGAAATCGTAATTTATATTACGAGGAGTTTACCCCTAAGTTATAATCCCTTTATATATAGTTCGTAGTAATTTCTAATATTATAATTCGGTAAGAATTAGCTTTACTCTTAATATAACTCTTAAAGTAAACTTCTATAATTTATATTTATATACTTATCTTTCTCTCTTCTAACCTAATTATCGCTATCTCTCTTTTTTAGTATATCTAGCATAGGCTTCCCTTATAATATCTTACTTTTATATAAAATAGATCGAAAAAGATAATAGCTTAGGGGCGTTAAGGCTATAAAGCTTAATAAGGTACTTATAATCTCTCTTTCCTAAGTTTAGTAATAATATAAATCTTATAATTAGTTATTAATATAGCTTTATTAATATTAACTCCTAGTAACTTATTTAGTAAAGCTTATACCTTAGCTTTTAAGTAGCTTATTTAAGTATATTATAAGTTCTTATTTATTTTAATAATAAGTTAAAAAACTTATAAGTTAACTAAAGCTATTAAGGTTAGTTTAATAATTTATAGCTAAGTTTATTTAATTTTTATAACTATATAATAAAAAGTTATATTATTTTTTAAATTATAAAGTTTACTTATAAGGTTATTTTAAGCGTAATTTTTTTATAAAAACTATTAAAAAGATAAGATTAGTATTAAAGTTAAGGTTATACTTAATATTTATAAAAATTATATAATAACTTATTTCTATTATTAAAATAACTATATTTACTTTTTTAATAATAACTTTAATTATAATAATAGTAAAATTAGCTTATTTATTTAAGTTAAAATATTAAACTAATTAAGAGAGTTAAAAATATATATTAAGTATCTTTTATTAAAAAAAACGCTATCTTTTATCTCTATAATTTTTAAAAAGGGATTCCTTAAAGTTAT
Organism: Ophiocordyceps camponoti-saundersi (nom. inval.); assembly: GCA_003339415.1. Lineage (NCBI taxonomy): Eukaryota > Fungi > Ascomycota > Sordariomycetes > Hypocreales > Ophiocordycipitaceae > Ophiocordyceps > Ophiocordyceps camponoti-saundersi. The sequence goes on along the minus strand of PDHQ01000243.1, from coordinate 9,883 downwards.
AAAGATACTTAAAGTCTCCTTATCCCTCTATTAGCTAGTAATTCCTTTATTATCCTTTTTCTATTAATTAACTTTTTATTAAATTAATTAATTATAAGCTATTTTATTTATAATTTATTAAAAAAAGTTATTATTAAGATTAACTTTATTTAATAAAAAAAGAGGGATTAAATTAAAAAAGATATTAAAATATTATTTTTAGTAATTTTCCTTTTTCTTAAATTTTAGAAAATACTTTTAGCTATACTAAATATAAACTTAAGCGTTATATTTTCTAAAATCCTTATAATTTATTTATATAAAGGAAAAAAAAAGCTTATAATATTAAGTAGCTATTTTAATCTTTATTTTATAAAATATTTACTTTTATTTATTACTTAAAATTATTATAAATAATAAAAGCTACTTTTTTCTTAATTTTATTAAGTTTAGGGGCTTTATAATTAGCTTTTCTAAATTCCTAAAAAACTTTAATAAATTAAAAAGCTTCTCTATAAACTTTTTTATAAATATTTTTAAAATTCTATTATATTATTTAAATAAATAAAAGATATTAATCTCTTATTATATAAATAAAATACTTAATATATACTTTATTAATAAACCTTATATTATTTAAATATAAGTAAATCCGCTAAGCTTAAATTAATTAAGTTACTTAGCTATTAATATCTTTTTTTAAAAAATCCTAAAAAAAAAGATTTTATAATTTATTTTTAGCTAGCTTATATTTAATAATATTTCTAAGCTATATAAAAGCTTAAAGAATAATTAGTTTCTTTTTAAGGAAAAAATCCTTTTAAATTAAAATTTAATAAGCTAATAAAAAGCTTATTTAAATAAAAAAGTTTATCTTTTTTAATATTTTTTTTATTTTATAATATTCTTTTAAATTTTCTTAAAAGTTAAGAAAAGTAAATATTTTATATTTTTCCTTTAATAGTTAAAAAGTTTTAAGATTAAAAGGCGTTTTACTTTTTATATAACCTTTTATAGCTATTAAAAAGATTTCTAGCTAAAATAGCTTTATAAAAGTTTTTTATAATTCTAAGTTAATAAAAAATTAAATATTATAGCTTTAAGCTATATTAATTATATTTTAATATTAATTAATTTAATTTTTAAAATATCTAAAAATAAAAATAAGCTTTATAAATATTAAAAAATCTATTATTATATTTCTTATTTTATTATTATTAAAATTATTATTAATTATTAAATTTAAAAATTAATAAGTATTATAATAGCTTTACTTTTTAAAAAAAATTATTAAAAATAAGTTAGATTAATTAATTATAGAATATAAAATATATAAATAATAAAATTAAATAAATAAAATTAAAAAATACTAACTAAGCTTATAATTATTAAATAAAAAAAATATATAAATTATATTAATTAATATATTTACCTTTTTAAAATAAAGAGAATTATTATTATCTTTATATAAATAATAAGGACTATCTATAATAGCCTTTTAAGCTATAATCCCCTTATAAATAAGCTTTTATTCCTATAGCCTATATATTATCCCGGATATAGCCCTTTTCCTAATAGGAATTCTATTTCCTAGGCTGCGGATCCGTTACTATAATATCTGCACGCCTTAAAGGATAATAAAAACGCACGCTTAGCCTACTCTTGTCTTAGCCCTCTAACAGTAGCTATGCGGGAGATAAATAAAATAGTAGAGGCGTCGGCTAAAGAGAGTTAATTTAATAGGCCTCTAAAAAGGGGGTGTAAAGGATAATGTCTACGATAAGTCTAACCTAGCCGGCGGGTGCTAATTTAAACCCTAATTAGGCTCCCCGGCCCCTGCCTTTATAGGCCGCCACTAGCGGGGCTTATCCCTACTAATATATACCTACGCGCGGGGGGGGGGGGGGTTTAAACAGCGGGTCTATATAGATTCAGGGCGTAAATAGATAATAAACCTTATTATTCTAATAGTAAGTTTAATTTTCTTTCTAAGATATCTAAATTTAAAAACTATATAGATAAGATTACTATATATTATATAAAATAGTATTAATTACTAGTCGATTATATAAGTAGCCGTAGCTTATAAAAATATATAGCTATTAGCTATATAATATCTATTTAATCCGCTACTTATTAGGATAATAGCTAGCTATCTAGTAAAAAACGCTATTAATATTAAAAAGATATTTAAGTTTATATAGTTATTATAAACGATAGCTATTTACTAGCTAATAGCTATTATAGTATAATTACTATTAATCTTCCTAATATATATTTTTTTATAATAAAAATTAAGTTAATAAAGCTTTTAGTTATCTTAATAAATACTATATTCTTAATAGCTTATTAAGCTAAGCTATTTACTTTATTAGCTATTAGCGATTATTAAATAATAGCTATCTATTAGCTTAGAAGCTTTTATAAAAATATAGCTATTAAGATTTAAATATTATTATATTACTAATATTACTATCTATAGAATAATTAATATTTATACTTTTATACCTATCTTAACTTTTACTAGCTTATCTTAGCCTTATTTATATTTTATAATAATTTAACTAATATATACCTCTTATAATAATAAAACCTCTAACTAAGTAATTACTATATATTATCGCTATAAGGAATTAATCTATAACTAATTATAGCTAGATAAGGGGGATTATAGCGGATATATTTAGGTTTTCCTAATAGCGCTTAGTTATCGCGCGGGGTATATAGCTAGCTTAGGAGGGGGGCTTCTCTCCCCTCTCCTTCCTTTTTTTAATAGCTTTAATTATAACTCTACCTTAGCTTACTTTTATAATCGCCTTAATAAGACCTTTATATTAATTAAAGCTCCTCTTACTACTAACTAAACGTAAGAGTAAGATTTTAATATAAAATATTATTAAATTTTACCTATATTAAAGCCGCTTTTAGCTTATTCTAACTTAGACTCTTAGCTAGCCGCTATATATACTAAATTTACGATTAATAAAGCTATAATTAAGGAGCCTAAGTTTTAGTTTTACTATATCTTTTCTTATCTTAGTACCTTTTAGTAAATATTTTTTTTATATATTATTATAGCTATAGATTTTTCTTTTTAGCTTAAAGCTTTTTTAGTATATATTTCTAAGCTTTTTAGGGAGAGTTATAAAAAGCGCTAAGTAAGTTTTTCCTTAATTAAGATATATTAGGGGCTATTAAAGCCTCTTAAAGAATATATTATAAGGTAAAAATATACTTTTTTTAAGGCTAGATTATTATATTAGTCTAATTATATTAAAATTATTTTACTTTTATCTAAGCTATATAAGAAGCTATAAAAGCGCTTAGATTATAAAAACTAGCTTATAATATATATAGCTTTTACTAGCTTTCTCCGAGGCTTTAATAAAGTATTTAGTTCTAGGAATATTCCTAACGCGCTAGTTAATTTGCCGCCCCCCTTTTTTACTAACTTAATAAATATTACGTTTATATAATTTTATTCTAATATTAATAAGCGCTAATATTACTATTAATATAATTAAATCGGTTATTTTAAGCGTAATTATTTAAAGCTTTATAAGTAAATAAAGATATTAAAGTTAGGGCTTTTTATAAGCGGAGTAAGGTAGCTAAAAGCGGATCTAAAATATTTTAATTAAAAGGATAACGAGTAAAAAGGGATAAGTATATATTAAATATTATAGCTTAGGTAATTTCTAGCTTTATTATATTACCTTATATAAAGATAGTCCGCGCGTAGCTTAGGCGCGTAAATTTATTAGTAAGTATATACCGTAATTATATTACGCCTTAGCTTATAAACTAATATTAATAATATATAATAATAAATATATAGCTAGCTTTACTATTTATTATAATTAAGGTATTCTTTAAGCTTCCTATAACTAATATAATATTACTTAATCTTATATATTAGCTATATAAGTAAGTTTTTACTATTAGTATATAAATTTATTAATTCTTATTTTAAGCGGTGCTACGATTCTAAGCTTATTAGAATTTTCCTTATAAGGATTAGGGTTTAATTCCTTAAGCTATAAGGGAGCTTTTCCGCTCTTTTATCTTTATTTTTACGGAGGCTATTAAGCTATTAGCTAGGGACTATATAGAGTATCTTACTAATATAATAATATATAATTTTTCTATCCTACGCTTTTACTTTCTTAGCTAGCTTAAGAAGGGGGCTATATAAGGGATTAGTTTATAACTAATTATAGCTAGATAGGGGGGATTATAGCGGATATATTTAGGTTTTCCTAATAGCGCTTAGTTATTACGCGGGGTATATAGCTAGCTTAGGAGGGGGGCTTCTCTCCCCTCTCTTTCCTCCCTTTAATAGCTTTAATTATAACTCTACCTTAGCTTATTTCTATAGTCGCCTTAGTAAGACTTTTATAATCGCGCTATTTTTATATCTTATTTAAGACTTATTTAAAGATATATCTAAGCGGTTACTTAAGATAAATTACGCGTTAATATTATAATAATTAAAAATAAAAAATACGCCTTATATTTACTTAAAGTTTAGTAATAGTAATTTTAAGTTATATTTAAAAAGGTTTTACTACGCTATTATTATCTTATACTAAAAAGTAAAATTAATATCGATATTTAAAATAAGTAATAGCGATAGGAAATAAACTAATAGCGATATAAAAAATAAAGCGATAGTAATATTAAAAATAAGTAATAATAGTAATATTAGAAGTAAAATATAATAGCGATATTAAAGATAAAACGTAACGGTAATACTAAAAATAAAAAATAATAGTAATATTAAAAATAAGACGCGATAGCGATATTAGAAATAAAAAGTAATTATAATAGTATTACTAAAGTAATTATAAAAGTAAGCTAAAGTAAAGTTATAATTAAAGCTATTAAAAAGAGGAAGGAGAGGGGAGAGAAGCCCCCCTCCTAAGCTAGCTATATACCCCGCGTAATAATTAAGCGCTATTAGGAAAACTTAAATATATCCGCTATAATCCCCCCTATCTAGCTACGATTAGTTATAAACTAATCCTTTATATAGCCCCCTTTTTAAGCTAGCTAAGGAGGTAAAAGTATAGGATAGAAAAGTTATATACTATTACGCTAGCGAGATACTTTATATAATCCCTAGCTAATAGCTTAATAGCTTTTATAAAGATAAGGATAAAAAGGCGGAAAAGCTTCCTTATAGCTTAAAAAATTAAACTTTAATCTTTATAAGGAAGATTTTAATAAGCTTAAAATTATAATATTACTTAAGGTAAGAATTAATAAACTTATATATTAATAATAAAACTTACTTATATAGCTAATATATAAAATTAAGTAATATTATATTAGTTATAAGAAGCTTAGAAAATATCCTAATTATAGTAAATAGTAAAGCTAGCTATATACTTATCGCTATATATTACTAGCGCTAGTTTATAAGCTAAAGCGTAATATAATTATAATATATACTTATTAATAAATCTACGCGCTTAAGCTATATGCGGACTATCCTTATATAAAATAATATAATAAAGCTAGAAATTACTTAAGCTATAATATTTAATATATACTTATCCCTCCTTACTTATTATCTTTTTAATTAAAATATTTTAAATTTACCTCTAATTACTTTACTTCGCTTATAAAAAGCCTTAACCTTAATATCCTTATTTACTTATAAAACTTTAAATAATTATATTTAAAATAATTAATCTAATTATATTAATAGTAATATTAGCGCTTAATAATATTAAAATAAAATTATATAAATATAATATCTATTAAGTTAGTAAAAAAGGGGGGCGGTAAATTAACTAGCGTATTAGGAATATTCTTAAAACTAAATATTTTATTAAAACTTTAAAGAAAGCTAATAAAAGCTATATATATCGTAAGCTAGTTTTTATAATCTAAGCGCTTTTATAGCTCCTTATATAGCTTAGATAAAAGTAAAATAATTTTAGCGTAATTAAATTAATATAATAATCTAGCTTTAAAAAAAATATATTTTTACCTTATAATATAATTTTTAAAGGGCTCTAATAGCCCTTAATATATTTTAATTAAGAAAAAACTTATTTAACGCTTTTTATAATTTTCCCTAAAAAGTTTAGAGATATACGCTAAAAAAGCTTTAAGCTAGTAAAAAAAATTTATAACTATAATAATATATAAAAAGAATATTTATTAAAAAATACTAAGATAAGAAAAGATATAATAAAACTAAAACTTAAGCTTTTTAATTATAGCTTTATTAATTATAAATTTAGTATATATAGCGGCTAACTAAGAATTTAGGCCGGAATAAGCTAAAAGCGGCTTTAATATAAGTAAAATTTAATAGCGTTTTATAATAAGATCTTACTCTTATATTTAGTTAGCGGTAAGAGGAGCTTTAATTAATATAATAATATTATTAAAGCGATTATAGAAGTAAGCTAAAATAGAGTTATAATTAAAGCTATCGAAAAGAGGAAAAAAAGGGGAGAGAAGCCCCCCTCCTAAGCTAGCTATATACCCCGCGCGATAACTAAGCGCTATTAGGAAAACCTAAATATATCCGCTATAATCCCCCTTATCTAGCTACGATTAGTTATAAATTAATTCCTTATAGTAATAGTAATATTAGAAATAAGATATAATAATAATATTAAAAGCGGTATTTAAGAGAAATAGAAAAGTTAACTTTTAAAATATATTTATATATTTCTTTAAGTATTTTTACCTTAATATATATTTTAATATTTACTTACCTCTTATCTAAATATATTATTTATAACTTTATATAAGGGAGATTATATAAAATAGGTATTTATTTAATATAGTAAAATAACTATTTACGAAATTTAATAATGCTACTAATTAAAATAGCTTATTAGTAAAACCCTAAAAAGATATTAAACTAACTTACTAGAATATACTAATTACCTCCGCTAATAAGTAAGATAGTAAGAAGTAAGTATTTCTCTAATATTAAAAGTTAGTTATATATAAGATTAAGAATTAATACTTACTAAAGTAATATTATAATAAATTATTAAAAAGATTTATATATTATTAAGAGGTAGTTAAGTAAAGATTATACCTTATTTCTTACTATTAAGGTAACCCCTTTATAATACTCTAAGGTTATTATTTTACTTATAGATATAACTCTTTACTAGTTAAGAAATCGCTAGCTTCGGGTATATAAAAGCCTATAATATATTAGCAATATAAGCTAAGTATAATAGCTTACTAGTTAATAACTTAGGAGGCTAGTAAAGGTATTAATAATATAAGCTATATAAAATTAGTAAGCGTAATAAGACTACTATTTATAAGATAAGAGTAGTAGATATTTTAGGTAAAGTATATCTTAACTTTATTTTAAAAACGCTATAGTAATTTTATAAGGTAAGTTAATAAGTATATAGTTAAATATAAAGAGTAACGGTTAGTAGGAGACTTACTTAATATTTTTTAAGTTTATATTTAGTATTAGTTAAAAGTTAAGGTAGGTATTATATAGGTAATATAATAACGCTACGTTATATACTTACTTAGGTAAGTAGTAATATATTATATAGGAAAAGTTTTTAGGAGATATATACTTACCTATTACCTCTAGTTAACGAAGCACCCGCCTTACGATACCTAGTAATAATAACGATAGTTAAGATAGCTATAATAATTACTAGCTAGATAAGTATAATAATAGTTAAGCTAGTAACGACGATAATAGTTAAGCTAGGTATAACGACGGTTAAGCTAGTAACGATAATAATAGTTAAGATAAGTATAACGATAGTTAAGCTAGTAACGATAATAATAGTTAAGCTAAGTATAATAATAGTTAAGCTAGCGACAATAATAACGGTTAAGATAAGTATAATAATAGTTAAGCTAGTAATAATAATAACAGTTAAGCTAAGTATAATAATAGGAGAAATAGTAATAGCTATAATAGCTACTAGCTAGATAGCGATAATAGGAGGGTTAAGTTAGAAAACTCTAGGAAAGGTAATATTAAGTTAAAAAGGGGAAGGGGGTATAGCGCCTTTTAGATATATATAAAAAGTCCTTACTATAGCTAGGTAGCTTAGTATAATATTATAAAAATAGGTAGCGTAGATCTTTTAATTACTTATATAAGTAAAGGTTTACTAAATTATTACTAATAGTAATATATAGTAGCTTATACTATATAGCTTTAAGGTATTTTAAAATATACTAAATATAATAAAGTTAATAAGTCTATAAAAGATAGCTATAAATAAGCTATAGAAAATAAATATTATAGTTAATAAAAAGAAAACTATTATCGAAACGCGGTACTATCTAAACCTTCTCCTTTTATACTCTTAGTAACTTAGCGATAATTCTCTCTCCGGTAAGCTTATATATATCGATATCTAAGATAAACTCTTTCTTCTCGCCTATTTAGCGTAATATTAAGAGATTAAGTATAATAAATAAATATTATAATATAACGCGTTAAAGAATAAAAAAGCCCGCGATTTAGTAAAAGTAAGAGTTTAATATAACGAAATTGCTTATAGTAAACGTAAATCGTATACTATTTTTTACTTAGAGTTAATACCTATTAATATTAATATATTATTTTCTTTAGATTTACTTATTTACGAAAAAAATTTTATATTACTAGTTAAGGGGCGTTTATTTTATTTTAGCGATAATAGTAATATTAAAATCTACTTAAAAAGCTTACTTAATTTACTTTAAAAAAATATAATTTTTTTTAAAAGCGCTAAGTCGCTTAATACTAATAAATATATTAGGGTTTTTCTAAAAACTTACTTATTAAAGTAAAATAAGGGCGCGATAAGAGCTATTTTTAATAATAAAGATAGCCTTACTTCTTAAAAGATACCTAACTTAATTATTCCGTAAGTTTAACGTTCGAATAAAGATTAAGTAGCTATATAAGATTTTATCGAAAACTTTATAAATATTTAAGTAAAAATATTAAAAATAGCTATTAAGTAAAAGTAATATTATAAGATAAAGGTTCTTTCGAGTTATTAATATCGTAGCTATATTATAGAAATTTATAGAAAGAATATCTAATTTATATTCTTTAGTAAAGAAAAGGTTAGAAATAAAAACTAATAGATTTTAAAAATAAAACTTACTTATATTTCTCCTCGCTAAGAAGCGTGAATATTATATAGTAACCTTTATACTCGGCTATAACCTTTTTATAGTAAAGTCCTATATAGATATTTAGAAGGCCTTTCTTATTATCCTAGCTATTATTATTCCCTTATATATAAGTTTCTCTTATTCTTACGAAAGATAATAGAGCAGCTATTAAGATAATAGTTAATAGTATTATAGTTTAAGTAATTCCTATAATATATTATTATCTAGTAGTACTATAAGCTTATAAGTATATTAAAGTAAGTAAATAAAAAATTAATAAAATTAGTTAAGAAATAGAAACTTTTTTTATAGAATTTTCTTTAGGGAAATTACCTTATTTTATTCTTATTATAGTTAAAATATACTAAAGTAAAAATTATATAGCCTTTTAGCCTTCCTTTACCTTAGTCTAAAACTAGGGTTTAAAATTAGTTAGTGACTTTTTTAGTTATTTTTTAGTTAGTTATAACTAACTAACTAAAGTCACGTTTTTTAGTAACTAAATTAGTCACTAACTAACTAAAGTCACCTTAGTAACTAATCTTTAGTTATAACTTTTAGTTATTAGTTAGTTATAACTAACTAATAACTAAAAAAATTAGTTACTAACTTTAATTATTTTTTTTATATTTTAAGTAAATACTATAGTTTAAGCGCTCTTTAAATATATTTTTTTTAAAATTTTAGTTATTTTAATTCTTTTTTAAGAAAATATAATAGATATAGTATTTTTTTAAAAAAGGTATTATTATAAAGAAAATATAAATAAAATTAT
>PDHQ01000242.1:0-52658 GCA_003339415.1 Ophiocordyceps camponoti-saundersi (nom. inval.) | reverse complement strand
ATAATAATAATAATAATAATAATAATAATAATAATAATAATAATAATAATAATAATAATAATAATAATAATAATAATAATAATAATAATAATAATAATAATAATAATAATAATAATAATAATAATAAGGCTATAAAAGGAAAAAAGGAAGGAATAAAAAGTTTAATAAGTAGGCGCTATAAAAGCTATAAAAAAATAAAGCGGGCTAGTAAAAAAAATTTTACCTAACCTTACTATATATTATATAATAAATCCCGCACTTATAAGAGAGGGAAGGAACCTTATATTAAGGTTTAGCTTTTATATTATATTCGGGTTATTAACTTAAATATTAAACTTATAAATTAGCCTTATAATTAAATAATAAGGCTACCGCTATCTAGCTTAAAAGCTTATAGTAGAAAGATTAAATAGAATAGAATAGGAAGGATAGTTAAATAAGAAGATATATAGGCTCTAAAAGAAAGAGCGGTATATATAGCTATTTAGCACGCTAGAGTATAGCTTTCTTAGAAGCTCTCTATACGTGATTATTATTATATATAGCTTAGTAAATAAGTATCCCTTTAACTAGTCCTTAAATATTTAACGCGTATTATATTCTTAAGTAGCTAGTAATATATATTATTTAATAATAAAATTATCTAATTTTCTATAATAATAATATAAGTAAGTTTTTATTATTAATATATAAGTTTATCTTTCTTTATTTTAAATAATATTATAGTTTAAACCTTATTATAATTATTTTTATAAAAATTAAAATTTAATCTCTTAAGCTATAAGTAAGCTTTTTATTATTTTACTTTTTATTTTAAAAGCTATTAAAAAGTTTATTAAAGCTTATATAAAGCCTTATAATAATATATAATCTATTAATATAATCTATTTTACCTTTTATTCTTCTTAAGTAGCTTAAAAATAAGCTATATAAAGAATTAGGTTATTATTAATTATAAATAAATAAGGGGGTTTATAATTACTATACTTATATTTTCTTAATAGCGCTTAGTTATTATATAAAGTATATAGTTAGATTAGAAAAAAAGCTTCTCTCTTTTTTAATAGCTTTAATTATAACTTTATTTTAGCTTACTTTAATAATTACTTATTATAAAACTTTTATAAAAAGTTATTTCTTAAAAAAACAATTCTTAATTATAAAGAAAAAAATATATAAGATAGAAAAATATATTTATAAAAAAAGTAAACTACTTTTATAAAATTTAAAACTTATATTAAATAATAATAATTTTTTTTCTTATTATTATAATTATAAATTTATTTTTTTACCTTTTACTATTATTATTAATATTATAATTTTTATTTATAAAATAAATATTTAAGTAAGTAAAGTAAATAATTTAACTATCTTTATATAATTATATAAATAATATTAAAAAGCTTAGTTTAGGATACGTAATAAGGTTTTTTTAAGAATCTTACTATAAGTATACTTTAGTTTTATAAAACTTATTTTAATTTTATTTTTAATTTTAAAATCTAATAAAAGCAAGTGATAAAAATAATATAAAGTATTAAAGTATAATAAGCTTCATAGAATTGTTATTATTACTAGGATACTTTTACGCTTATTATAACTTTAGTAGATACTTTAAATAAACTAGGAATAGTAATGCTTATTTAGTTTAGTTTCTAAACTCCGGGTCTGAGCTCTAATATGTCGCTTTTCGTCGAGGAAAGACAGATAGCAGTTGCGTATCAATCGTCAGTCAGATAATCTCCCTTGTAAGGCGAAAGAATCGGGCAAAGCCTCTATACAACCGCGATGCTCGACGTGAATGACTTCATTGCAGATCGCGGGGGTGATCCTGAAAAGATCAGAGAATCCCAGCGACGTAGACAAGCCAATGTCGACGTTGTTGACGAGGTCATTGCCCTTTTCGAGGATCATCGCAAGAGTACTCTATCCGCCCATCCCCTTCTTCTCAGGCAACTTGTTTTACTACCCGTGTCAGATACTGACGACATTGAGTTAGCAAACTATAGCGCCACTCAGATCAGTAGCAAGATTAATGAGGTTCAGAAGCAGATTGGAATGCGAAAAAAGGTGAAGATTGAACCCTTCACGATGAGCCCCTTCTCTGACTCCATCCAGGGGAAAGATTCTATTGATGATTTGCTCGCGCAAAAACAGGATCTTGAGAAGCAGAGGAAATCCATGGTCGAGTCTTCCGTGAAGAAGGACGCGCTTCTCAAGTCCAAACTTAAGACCATCGGCAACATTGTCCACCAATCTGTACCTGTGAGCGACAATGAAGTAAGTGGGAAGGATTAAACGGTTGTCTCACCGGCGCCATATTCGCTACAGACTAACGTTGCTCCCCCAGGACAATAATGCTATTCTTCGAAAATGGGCTCCGCAAGGTGTTGCGGTCGAGAAGCGCAACGTCCTTTCACACCATGAAGTCCTTCTTCGTCTGGATGGATATGATCCTGATCGCGGGGTCAAAGTTGTCGGTCATCGCGGCTACTTTCTACGCCAATGGGGTGTTTTTCTCAATCAAGCCCTTATTAACTATGGCCTCGAATTCCTGAACCAGCGAGGCTACACTGCCTTACAGACACCCCAGTTTATGCACAAGGAATACATGAGCAGGACTGCTCAGCTTGAGGCCTTCGACGAGGAGCTTTATAAAGTCGTCGATGGCGAAGACAAAAATGAAAAGTACCTTATTGCTACCTCGGAGCAGCCCATCTCAGCTTTCCACGCTGAGGAATGGCTTATTGCCAAAGATCTTCCCCTTAAGTTAGTTGAAGCCTAGTTAAAGCCAGCATCGTAAGGACGAAGCGCAATATTTACACTGATCCTAGATATGCAGGCTACAGTACATGTTATCGACGCGAGGCTGGTTCTCATGGTCGAGATGCCTGGGGTATCTATCGCGTCCATCAGTTTGAGAAGGTATGTCCTATCCAACTTTGCTGAGTATCAATTTGGCAATGATCTTCGCCAATGATAGATGTCATTACTGACAACCAATCAGATCGAGCAATTTCTCTTGACTGACCCTGCCAAGTCCTGGGAAGCGCTCGACGAAATGATTGCCACGTCCGAAGAATTCTATCAGTCTTTGGGTCTACCCTATCAAGTCGTCGCCATCGTGTCGGGTGCACTGAACAACGCGGCTGCTAAGAAACTCGACTTGGAGGCATGGTTTCCGTATCAAGGGGAGTATAAGGAGTTGGTATCGTGTTCGAATTGCACTGATTATCAGTCACGAGCGTTGGAGATTCGCTTTGGTGCCAAGTCGCAGACAGACACGAAAAAAAGGTATGTTCACTGCCTGAATGCGACGCTGTGCGCCACTACGAGAACACTGTGTTGCATTCTGGAGAACTACCAGACCGGAGAGGTGAGGGCTACACAACATTTCCACGTCTCGGGAGGAGGCGTTAATGACCTGGTTCTTTATAGGGGCTCAACGTACCGGAACCCCTTCGAAAATATCTTCCCGGAGCGCCCGACTTCATCCAATTTACAAAGGAACTTTCGAAGGATTCGACGTCGCTGAAAAGTGTACCTCGAACTGCGAAGGGAAGCAAATTAAAGGAAATTTGAAAACGCCCTGAGAAGCAAGAGACATTGATATCCTAGTAAGCGTCACTTAATGGCGAATTGAAAATAAGACGAGTGTTATAGAAACAGTAGAATGATCACATGAGGTCTCACGAGTGACCTCTACAGACCTTGCTCCCTAAGAGTGAGACCGGGAGTAAAAGGTATTGCACGCATAGGCTATCTCGGATCAGGGCTATATTATCCTGATGCTAAGTCTAACTATAGTGGCCCCTCTATACTAATTAAGTATAGCTAATATACGGACCTAACCGGGCTCGAGCCCTTAGTAGGTCTGGCCCTAGACCCGATAATATAAGACGTCTAATAATACTCCTATAAATTGCCCGACTTTTTACTATAATTTCCTCACAATATTTTACTAGGATTTCCCCTAAGAACTTTTTAATATTTATATTTAGGATTTTACTTAGATTTCTCCTAGAAACTTTAATAATTTTATACTTAAGAAATTACTTAAATTTCCTTCTAAGATTTCCCCTTATTTACTTTTAAGATTTTACTAAGATTTTTAATTAAATTTAATATTAAAATATATTTTTAGAAATTTTTAGATTTTATTAGAAAATTATTATATATTAAGAAATTTCTATTATACTAATATATATATATATATATTAAATTATACTAGGGACCTATAAGGTATCTAAGTATATACTATTTAATAGAGAGGTAAAACTAAAAGGCTTAGAGGAAAACCTTTTACTTAATATTATTAGCTAGCTAATAGGCTAAATTCGTCGCGTTAGAAAACTTAATTATTATAAGTATTATCTGAAATTACGCTAATCTTAAGTAAAAGGTACTTATATTTCTTTATTATATATCTTATCTAAAATCTAAGTAATTCTAATATATATATTAATAATACTTAGTAAAAACTTTAAAATTAGCTAATTAACTTATTTTATAATTATACTTTATTATTAAATTAAATTAGTTTTTAGCTTTTTAGCTATTAAGGTAGCTTATAATTATTATTAAAAGGTTCTTAGTCTCTTAATAACTTATATTATTATAGCCCCCTAACTATACTTATTATAAACCTAGCAGGGTTATTACTTTTACCGGGGTTATGCCGGAGTTAGACTATACCTTAGCTATATAGTTAGGGTAAAAAATAACTATGCCCTTTGCCGGATTTAAACTAACTACCTTGCTTATAAGAGACTAATATCTCTAAGCACTTAACTACTACGCTAGGAGGGCTTATATTAATATATATAAAAATTACTATAAAATCTTTTTAGGTAAATATTTTAAAAATTATATTAAGAAACTTTTTTTAATTTCCTAGCTATATAACTAGCTTAATATTTTTTAAATAATAAGTTAGATTTTTTTATAATTATAATTTTAATTTTTAAAATTTTTCTTTATATTTATATTTTTTATAAAAGTTAATTTATAATTTTATAACTAATAGCTAGCTTATTTTTACTTTTTATATATTATATTTAATAACTAGCTTAGTATATATAATTATTAATAACTTATATATATAAATATATATTAATTAAGAATAATTCTATATTTTATTAACTTATAAATATTTAGCTAATTAAAGTAATAAGATAAATTTAAAATATTCTTATTAACTAATTTTCTAAGTGTAGATTTTTAGCTTAAAAGAAAGCTTTATTATATTTATTTTATTATTTTAGCTATATATTATCTCTTTATTATATAATTTCTTAATATAATTAAAAATAAAAATATAGCTAAAAAGGTAAAAGCTTATATTTTTAATATTTTTAAAAAAACTAAAAGAATATTATTTTTTAAAAAAACCTTTCTTTTTATAAATAATAAGAAAACTAAACTAATTAAAAAATACTTATATTACTAAAATAACTTTCAAAAGTATACTTATTAGCTAATATTAAACGCTTTTTAACTAATTTAGGAATTGTTATAAATTAAAATTAATTATTAAAGTAAGTAAATTAACTAAAGTATATATTTAATAATATTTTTTACTTCTTTAGATATTTTTCAAAAACTAGCTAATAATAGTTTTAGAATACTTTTTAATTAAATTAATACTAAAAATAAAAATAAGTATTTTACTTTATTAAAAAAAGTAAAAATAAAACTAGAATCCCTTTATAAGATAAAGATCCCTTTATAAAATAAAAGTAAAAATAAAATAAAATTTCCTTTATAAAAAGGTAAAGAAACCTTTATATAACTTAAATTATTAACTTTAAAAAGAGAGCTTCTTACTTTTATATTAAGAAAAAATATTTTAAGGAAATAATATTTTTAGATATTTTTATTATACTTAATTTAGGAAAACCTCTTTTATTATTATTAAAATAAAAAAAAAGTATTAAAAATAGTTAATAAAATTCTCTAAGTATATAATATTATTCTTTTAAATAATAACTTAAAATATTTTTAAAACTTTTAAATTTAAATAATAGTTTTTAATTATATAATTAATAAAATTTTTAAAATAATAAAAATAATAAGTTTATTAAAAAAAGAGAAAATATTAGCTAGTTTAAGCTTATAAATATCTTTAATATTACTTTTAATAACATTATAAAAATTAATTAAATTATTATTTATTAAAGTATTAATTAATTTATAAATATTTTAAAATAAGTATTAATATAAAGTAAAAATTATATAAATAAACTTACTTAGCTTATTTCCTTTTTATTTTAAAATATATAATAAAATAATATTCTAAAAATATTAATCTTTAAGTATAATTAAAACTTACCTTACTTAATATTAAAATTTATAAATAAGTAAAAGCTCTAAAGAATAATTTACTATTTTATTTAATATTATTACTTTTATTATATAAAAGTAAAGTTTTATTTTTAAAATACTTTATAAGTATAAAGGTCTTACTAAGGCAACTATAGAAGTAAGCTAAAATAGAGTTATAATTAAAGCTATCGAAAAAAGGAAGGAGAGGGGAGAGAAGCCCCCCTCCTAAGCTAGCTATATACCCCGCGCGATAACTAAGCGCTATCGGGAAGACCTAAATATATCCGCTATAATCCCCCCTATCTAGTTATAATTAGTTATAAACTAATCCCTTATATAGCCTCCTCCTTAGGCTAGCTAAGAAGGTAAAAGTATAAGATAGAAAAGTTACGTATTATTATACTAATAAGATATTTTATATAATCTCTAGCTAATAGCCTAATAGCTTTTATAAAAATAAAAATAAGAGGGCAGAAAAGCTCCCTTATAACTTAAAAAATTAAACCCCGATCTTTATAAGGAAAATTCTAATAAGCTTAGAATTATAGCACCGCTTAAAGTAGGAATTAATAAACTTATATATTAATAGTAAAACTTACTTATATAGCTAATATATAAAACTAAATAGTATTATATTAATTATAAGAAGCTTAGAGAATACTTTAATTACGGTAAATAGTAAAGCTAGCTATATACTTATTACTATATACTATTAGCGCTAGTTTATAAGCTAAAGCGTAATATAATTATAGTATATATTTACTAATAAATTTACGCGCCTAAGCTACGCGTAAAGTATCCCTATATAAAGTAACGTAATAAAGCTAGAAATTACCTAAGCTATAATATTTAACGTATATTTATCCCTTTTTACTTATTATCCCTTTAATTAAAATATTTTAAATTTACCTCTAATTACCCCGCTTCGCTTATAAAAAGCCTTAACTTTAATATCCTTATTTACTTATAAAGCTTTAAATAGTTACGCTTAAAATAACTAATTTAATTATACTAATAGTAATATTAGCGCTTAATAATATTAAAATAAGATTATATAAACGTAATATTTATTAAGTTAGTAAAAAAAAGGGGTAGTAAATTAACTAGCGCGTTAGGAATATTCCTAAAACTAAATACTTTATTAAAGCTTTAGAGAAAGCTAATAAAAGCCGCGTATATTATAAGCTAGTTTTTATAATCTAAGCGCTCTTATAGCTTTTTATATAGCTTAGATAAGAGTAAAATAATCCTAATATAATTAGATTAGTTTAATAGTCTAGCTTTAAAAAAAGTATATTCTTACCTTATAATATATTTTCTAAAAGGCTTTAATAGCTTATAATATATCTTAACTAAGGAAAAACCTATTTAGCGCTTTTTATAACTTTTCTTAAAAAGCTTAGAGATATATGCTAAAAAGGCTTTAAGCTAGTAAGAAAAATCTATAGCTATAATAATATATAAAAGGAATATTTATTAGAAAATACTAAGATAAGAAAAAATATAGTAAAACTAAGACTTAGGCTCCTTAATTATAGCTTTATTAATTATAAATTTAGTATATATAGCGGCTAGCTAAGAGTCTAGGCTAAAATAAGCTAAAAATAGCTTTAATATAAGTAAAATTTAATAGCGTTTTATACTAAGATTTTACTTTTACGTTTAGTTAGCGGTAAGAGGAGCTTTAATTAATATAAAGGTCTTACTAAAGCGATTATAGAAATAAGCTAAAGTAAAGTTATAATTAAAGCTATCGAAGAGAGGAAAAAGAGGGGAGAGAAGCCCCCCTTCTAAGCTAGCTATATACCCCGCGTAATAACTAAGCGTTATCGGGAAGACCTAAATATATCCGCTATAATCCCCCTTATCTAGCTACGATTAGTTATAAACTAATCCTTTATAATAAAAAAAGATTTTAAATTAAAAATATAAAAAAAAATATATAAGCTATTTTATATTATTTATAAAAGATTTATATTATATTTAAATAGTTAAGTTATATAAAAGTACTTAGCTAAGCTTATATATATAATAAGTATAAAGTATATATAAATATATATAATTAGTTAGCGCCTTATATAGGGCGGGCGCGAGCTATATATAAACTATAACTTTAAATATATATATTATATATATTTTAAAACCTCTTAAATTACTTTATATTAATAAAATTAGCTTTTTATAAGAATAATATAATATAAAACTTTTATAATAAGATAAATTTAATTATAAATAACTTTAATATTTTATAAGCTATTATTACTTAGCTTTTAAAATAATAAGCTATTATTATAAAGCTTTAAAACTTTTATATATTAATAATATTAATTTATATAGCTATTTAAGTAATAATAACTATAACCTTATTATAAGCTGCTACCCCTTAGCTTACTATTTTATAATAGTAAAAACCTTTTTTAATATAATACTTTTTTATATTTTATAAGCTATAAGTAAACTAAGCTTTTATTAATATTATTTATAATTATTATTATATATTAGCACTTATAAGGATTTTGCTAGTACTTATAAGGATTTCCCTTAAATATTCCTTAGTAATTTCTAAGGATTTTTAATTATAATTATATAACTTTTAAAAGCCTTATTATAAAATTATTTAAAAAAACCTTAAAGGAAATTACTAAGAAATATAATTATTTTCTTATTAAGATTTTATTATACCCTCTCTTATATTTACTAATATATACCCCTTTATATATAACTTTTATAACTTTAAACAATTAAGGCCTCTATTTATACTTAACGCTATAATATTATAAAAAATTTAATACTTTTTACCTCTTAAAGTTTAACTTTACTAAGGGAATAACCTTAAATATAAAGTTATAAGGCGGTCTGCCTCCTAGTTTACTATTAATATTAATAATACTTAATAATAAAACTTAAAAGCTTAATTAGTCCTAATAATATTTATATATAAGTAAAAGTTAATAAAATATTATTATTAACTCTAATAACTTATTTATTAATATTTTTTAAATTTTAATAAATCTTATTTTAAAATTTATATATAAAAAACTTATTAGGGTAATCTTTATATAAGATTTTCGCCCTATATAAGGTATTTTTAATATAATATTTACTAAACTTTAATAGCGCTAATAAGCTTTTTAGAATTTATTTAGCTTATTTATTATTATCTCTCGCGCTATTTAAAGTTTAGTTAAAGCCGCTTTTTATAAAATAATAAATAAGAAGTTAAACTCCGCTTTTAGATTTTTAACTTAAGCTAATATAATCGTAAACTCTGCTCTAAACTCCGCCCCCCTTATAGCGCCCCTTATACGCCTAATCCTAGCGAGAATAAAAAGGGAAATATTTATATTAGTAAAAGATATTTTAGTAATTAATAAAGTTTTAGCGCTTACTCCCTAAAAAGTTATTTAAAAAGTTAATAAAGCTATAAGCTACCTTATAATAGTTACTATATATTAATTTCTTAGTAAAGATCTTATTATTATATTTAACTTAAAATATAAGGATTTTATTTTAAAGGATAAATAAGTAGCTTAAGCTTTTAAAATAGAGGCTAAGTATATACGCTAAATATATATTATAATCGCTAAGGGTATTTAAACCTTAGTAGCTAATTATAATTATAATATACTATTTAGTATTATTAAGAAAATAAATAAAGTTAATATAGTTTAGGTAAAAATATTTTAATTTTAATATATTATTAATAAAGAAGCTTTATAAACTTATTTTATTATAAGCTTAAGTAGCGTAAAGAATATAAATAAGCTTTACTTAAATAAAGTAATTATAAATATAAAAATAATTTATTATAACCTTTATAAGAATTTTATATACTTTAAATAAAATTATTAGTCTTTTTAATTTAGATATATTATTAAGTATTACTAGGAGCTTTCTTAATATAAATATTATATACCTACCTTATATAATAATAAAAAAGAAAACTACCTTATATAAAAAGGAAAAAGGCCTTACTATTATATTTTATATAAAAGTATATATTTTATATAGTTAAAGGATTACTTAGAGTCTTAGAAATAATAAAGCTATATTAAGTTTAGCTTTCTTAATAAGCTTTACTTTTTATAAATATTATAGTTTACTTAACCTCTAGTCTTTACTTAGCGATAACTTTATAAAAATAGCAAAAGCTTTATTATAATTTCTCTAAAAAAGCGAGTATATTATAAATCTTTTTAAAATATACCTTAACGCTCCTTTTATAATATATTACTTACTTAAGTCTCCCTAAAAAGCTCTTAACTTAGTAATACTTATAAAAGCTATAAGCTATATAATAAACTTTATAACTTATAACTAGCTTTATAATAATTCTAAGTAAAGTTTATATTAGTAAACTTTATATAATTAAAATAATTATAAATTATTATTTTTAATATTTAATCCTTATAAAAATTATAACTTTAATATAAAATATATAAAAAATTAACTATTTTATTTAGCTCGCTTTATTTAGTAGAGAAAGCTATAATATTATTATTATATAAAAATTCTAGCTTAATATATATAATTATTTTTTATTTTTAAAATTTACTTTTTATTACCTTATTTAAAGTAAAAATAAAGCTTTTCTTTATATATATAAATAGTATAAAATTTATAATTAAAACTTTATTATAAAGCTTAATTTTACTAAAATATTTTTTTATAATAAACTTTAAGTTTTTATTATTTATTTTTTACTATTTAAAATATATATAAAACCTTTTTTATACTTATTACCTCCTCCTTCCTTCTTACGCTTTACTTTTACCTCTGCTCCGCTAATTATCTTTAGTAACTTTAACGCTTATTACTCCTTTTAAGACCTTTATAATTATACCTCCTTTTACTTAATAAAGCTTTTTTTCGCTTTTTATTAACTTTATCTTAAACTCTTTACTTCTTTTTATAAAATTACTTAAAAGGTATATAAGCGGAGAATTAATATTATTAACTTAATTTAAAATATACTTAATTATTTCTTTATATATTTTAGCTTAGATTTTAATCTTTTTAGCTTTAATTATATTCTTTAATTTATATTTTTTATTATTTTTTTTTTTTTAAACTTTATTTTAATATTATATTAAAAACGCTTTAATTTTAATATTTTATATATAAAAGTAAAAAACCGCTTTTTATTTTTTATTATTTAAGTAGAGTTTATAATAAATATTAAAAAATTAATAATATAGCTATATAAATAATTAAATATTATAGCTATAACTACTTTTATATATTTTATAAACTTTATACTTATAGCGATATAAATATAAACTTTTTATTTTTATATTATAAGCAGACTTTGCTCCCTTTATTACTTTATAATAATAGCTAGCTACGCCTAAAGTAATTTTAAAAGGGAGGGTAATACTATATAAGTTAATTATAACTATAAAAATTTTTTACTTAGAATATAACTTTACTTTAAATTATAATAATTTTAAACTTAAAAGTTTACTATACTTATTACCTTATTAGAAGCTAAGGTAGATATTAATAAGATTATTTTAAAAAACGCTTTTATTTTTATATAAGTAATTATCGAATAAATAGCGGAGTCCGAAAAAGTTTAAGGAGGTGCCCCCTTTATTTTAACTCTATTAATTAGTAATATCTCCTTAGCTATTATAGCTATAGTTTCCTCTCTTTTTTATAACTTTAAAAAAAGCGGAAGTCTTTTAATATTAGCTATAATTATAGCTTAAGCGCTAAAGAAAATTATTAAAAAATAAGTTCCTAAATAATATAAGTAATAGCTTATAATTTATTTTAATTTTATAGCTATTTTACTTTAAATCTAAAGCTTTAAAGTAATTATAATAAATATTAATTATAAACTTTATAAGTAAAGCTAAGCTTTTATAATAAGGAAATTACTTAGCGGCGATATTATAATAATATTTTAAGATATTATTTATAAGCTTTAGTTTAATTTAAGATAGCTTTATATTATTTTCGGAGAAAAGGTATACTTAACTAGTAGAGGTTATACTTTTATTATAAAAAAAATACTAGCGTAAGCCTTATAATAAGGTAGTAAGGAAGCTTTTTAAAAAAAATTAAGTTATTAAATAAAGTTTTAGTAATATAATTATATATAAAAAGATATTATTTTAAAATTTAGCGAAATTTCTTAGTAATTATTATTAATAGCGTAATAAATATAAATTAAATTTATAATAAAAATATAATAATATAAGTAAAGATTTTTAATATTAAACTATATATATTAAAAGTTTAACTTTAATAATATTTTAAATATTACTAATTTAAATATATTATTAAATATTATATAATAAAGCTATAATAAAATAAATATTTTATTATTTTATTTATAAAAAATAAGTCTACTTACTTTATAGCTTATATAAAAAGATTATATTATTATTATTTTTTATTAAAAATCTTATTTTAAGTAAAGTTAACTTTACTTTAAAATAAGAGTAGTATAGGATTAGGCGAAGAACGCGTATATTACCTAACTTTAGAGGTTTATAAACTAGAATTTTATATATACCGCCCTTTTTTCCTTTTTAGCGCTAACTAGAAACTAATAATAGCTAAAGCGGAAATATTAAAAAGTAAATATAGTAATACCCCCTCCTCTAACTTTAACTTTATATTTATTTATAGCTTTATTATAATAATTTAGCTATTTTCCGGAATTAGCTATTATAAGGTTTATTATAAAATAATAAAACTTTTATATATTTTTAAGCTATACTAATAAAGCTTTAATAAATTAAATTATTAAGGCTATTTTAATTAAATATAAGGATTTAGTTTATAATAATAATAATAGCTAAGAAGATAAGGAAGCTATATAAACTTTATACTGGATTTAGTTTATATATATTTTTACTACTACGGAGTCCGCTTAGGGGGAAATATTAGCTTTTAAATTACTAGTTAATACTTAACTTATTAAATATATAAAGTACTAGGTATAAGCGGGGTTTAACTTAAAGCTAAGGTAACGCTTAAAAGAAAGGTTTTATTTTAAGTTTTTTAATTTTTTCCTTTTTTAGAATATATATAAGATAGTTCTAAGCTATATAAAGTATATTAGCGTATAAATTATTATTATTATTATTAATATTATAGCTAGCTTAATTATTTTAAAATTATTTTAATAATATAATTTTTATTTATATTTATAATAAATTTTAGAAACTATTTCTATAATTTTAAATATAAAATATATTAAGTAATATTAGTAAATATAGCTAAATTTTAATTATTAATAAGTATATTAAAATATTATAATATAATAAAAATTATCTATTAGGAAAGTAAAAAGGAATAATTAGAAGCAATTTCTTACTTTTATAAGTAATAACTTTAGTATTATATAATTTATAGCTTAGTAAGTAAAACTTTATAGCTAAGCTTCTCTAAAGCTTATATATACTTTTTCTTTTTAATTAAATATAAACTTTACTTTTTAATTATTTTTCTTCGAAAAGTTAAAGCTTCTAACTTATAAGTTCTTTCCTTATTTTTTAGAGAATACTTAATATTTTTTTATTTTTAACTTTTTCCTTTTAATAAATATCCCCTTTTAAGTTATTAAAAATAAAGTCCGCTTTACTTTCTTTAATAATATTTTATAGAAATCCGCTAAGCTTAATAATATCCTTATTAGCTTCCTAAAAAGTTATAAATAACCCCTTATAATAATTTTAACTAAGCTTTTTTAAAACTATATTACTTATAGATATTTCTTTATTTAATATTAGACTTTTAATATTATAGTTTTTCGGAAAATAAGTAAAAGCTTAAAAGTTTATTAGACTTTAAGCGGCTATTATCTTATCTCCTTTCTTAATATTATAAATAAAATCCTTAAAATTATAATTATAAAAAAGATATCTTATATAGTAAAGTTTATAAGAGTTTTATTATAAGGTTAGATAAGGAACTAGCTTAATAAGTTTACTAATAGTACTTTACTTTTCTTAATAGAGTTTATTTATACCGCTTAAAGCTTCTAAAACTCCGCTTCCCTTTTAATATTTAATATAATAAGCGCTTTTAACTATATTTTATATTTTAAGCTAATAGAAATCCTTAACTTTTTTAGCTTCCTTAGATAAATTATAACTTTCCTTTACTTTTACTTTTTCGATTATACCTTTTATTTAAAAGTTAATAATAAATTATTAAACTTTTTCCTTATTTTTATTAAAATCCCTTAAGGCTCCCTGCTCTCTTTAATATTATTTATTCTATATATCTTATCTTTTTATAAGCGTTTAAAATAGGTAATTAATATACTTATTATTAAATTTATAGATAATATTAATATTCTTACTACTAGGCGTATTTTTATTTAAGTTTATTACTAGCTTAAATAAGCTTAGAGTATTTATTATAATTAAGTAATAAAGTATAAAATAACTTTTTAGCTACTTAAAAATAAGCTTTTATATTTTATAAAAGCCCGCTTTATTAATATATCTCCGCTATTTCTTAATAGGAATATTATTTAACTAATATAAAAGGTATATATATTTAAGGTTTAAACTTATTATAAATTTTAATAAAAGCCTTACCTTTACTATTTTATAAAGAAGCTTGCTTACTAATAGCTAGCCTTAACTATACTTATATTATTTACTTAAAGCTTTTTACTCTTTTAAGTAAGAGAAATTTATATTAAGGTTATTAAGTTTATAATCGCTTTTAATACTATAGTTTACTTTATTTTAATTTTACTAAGTAAGGAACTTAAAAGCCTTATTCTCTAATAGCTAGCTATAACTTAGTTTAAATACTTTTATATTATCTTTAAGGCTTACTAAGCTACCTCTTTTTATTATATTAAGTTTAAAACTTTTATTCTTTTTATTAACCTTTACTTATCTTACCGCGCTGCCCGTAGCTATTAACTCCTTTATATTAAAAAACTTATAGCTTATATCCGCTCCGCTTTTAAGAGAATTACCGTATACCTCCGCTAATAATATAAAAGTTAGCCTTACCTTATTTATATTTTTTTTTAAATCTTTCTAGTCTTTTTTTATTACTTAAATATAAATTTCGAATATCTCCTTTTAGTTTCCTCGGACTCTAAAGGCCCGATTTTATAAAAAATAATAGCTTTACTAAAACTTTAAAAAAGGAAAGCTTTAGAAATTTAGCTAGTTTTCTAAATACTTTACTAATAAACTATCTTAATTAAAACTTAGCGCCGCTTTATAAATTTATTAAAACTTTTTAAAGTTTTTTAATAGCGCCTTAACTTAGCTTTATAATAGTAAAATTAGCCTTAATAAGTTTTTTTATACTTATAATATACTTATAATTATAACCTCTTATTACTTTTATAATAATAAGAAAAAAAATAATAGCTTACTTTACTTTACGCTATAAACTAATTAATTATAAAAAAACGCTTTTACTTATATTTTTTATAAATTTAATTTAAGATTATAGAACCTTTTACGAAAACGGGATAGGACCCGTTACTTAACCTTTCGCTCTTTACTATATATTTATTACTAAGAGGAAGTTAATAGCGCCCGCGGCGGCTTCGGCTAGGGCCTAAGGGGTAGGCAACGCGCCTATAATCGTAAATAGGGGTGCGCGGGGACTAGGACAGTCCCTATAGCACCCTTAATTTAGCTAAAGATAATATAATAATAGCGTTAGGATAGGAGGAGAAGCGGAGTAAGTACGGGACCTTTATAACGGCGATATAAAGGAAGCTTATAATAAACTAGCTACGGTAATACTTACCGCGGCGTTCTCCGACGCTTAAAATATCGTAGTAGCTTTTAAAGCTAAACTCTATAAAAAATTCATAACCCCCCTAAATTAAAATATTACCTAACTTTTACTTAAGATTATTAAGTTAATTAAGAAGATAGTTATTTAAGCTATATAAAAGGTACTCTTATAAACTATTAGCCCTAATATTAGTCCGACTTAGCTATTATAAGCTTCTATAGCTATTATTAGCGGTATAATAGTTAAACTTATCCTTAATCGCTTTAATAGAGAAGTTATTATATTTATAAAAAATATTATAATTAATATAAATACCTTATAGCTAATTTTATAAGAGATCGTACGGGCCGTAAATATAGCTTTAAAATATAAAACTATATTAGCTATAAAATAACTCCCTAATAGAGATATAGTAATTATATTTTATCCGGAATATAAAAGATAAGTAAGCTTAGTTAAGTAAATTTTTATCGTTTTTAGTAAGGGGGCGGTCCGTAGCTAGAAAACTTTCTTTATTATAGCGAAGGGAGTATAAGTAAGGGCTACTTATAGCGACTAAGATATATTTTTATAATAAATTAAGAAATATAATAAAATCGATATTACTTAAGTTTAAGCGCTCCGGCCTTATAATAAAGGAGCTACGCGTACTTATATTATTCTAGGAATTACTAATATAATAAACGCTAATAAACTTATATAGAATAACTTAATTATAAATATAAAAATCTCCTATATAAAAGTTTATAATAACGCGGTGCGACCTTAATAATACTATTAATATTACTAATATAAGTATATAGCGAAATATTACCGAAAATAGCTATATTATAAAATATACGTAGCCGTAGCGTACTCGGAAAAGGAGAGCGTATATCTAGCCCTTACCGAAACTAGCACTAAAAACTATATCTTCTATAAAGGGAATTACGCCTTATAGTTCTAAAACTACTTTACTATAAAGATATACTAAAACTAAGTATATAGTAACTACGTATATTAACCTTATAAGTTTTAAAATTACTCCTAGCTAACTTAATTTTAAACTAATAATAGCTTTACTAAAGTTTAGTCCTAGAAGCGGTTACGTATAGCCCCTATATAGTCGTAAGCTATACTTTACTTTAATATAAATAATAAGCCCGCTTTAGTACCGAAGAGGGGCTAAGGCGGGAGCGGCGCTACCCCCGGATCTTATAGCGGACGGGGTAGTAGTAAAGCTTAGGGAACCTATCCTCCCCCTCCTACCCCTTCCCCTTTTATTATACCCTCTTTTACCCCCTCCCCTACCCCTCTTTCCGCCCCCTCCTTTACCCCGATATAATCGTAAACTTTTACCTCCCTTACTCCTAATAAAAATTAAAACCTTTTTTTAAAATATATAAAAACGTAATTACTTTATTTATACTATACTCTATAGCCTTATTAGCTATAATCTTATTTATTTATAAGAATTATAATATAATTAATTTAGACGCCCTCCGCTTCCCGGTATCTTACTATATAAACTTATAAATTTTAGTAATTAAGCGATTTTTTATATTTATAAATAACTAAACCCCTCCTTTTAAATACTTTTTACTATACCTAATATAGCTTCTATCTTTTTTTATATTATACCTTTATTATAAATTATATCTATTTACTTACCTTTATCGGTAATTTAATCTAGCCCCTTTTTATAGCGTAACTTTCTTTACCTTAACTTAACCCTAATAGCTACTTTTTTATATAGAGACTTTAACCTCTATTACCCCTTATAGGATTATTATAAAAGGTCCTCCTTTAAAGTAGCTAACTTTCTCGATCTTACGATTAGCCTCTATCTCGGACTTATTACGCCTCTAGGCGAGGTTACTTAAGAAATATATAATAAATAAACTAATATTATTAACCTAGCTTAGGCTACGCTAGATTACTAAGCGATATATTAAGGAAATAACCTTAACTTTATTAGCTCTAATTATATTTCGTAGATTATTTATATAAATACTAACCTCCGCCTTAATATTATATTAACTAAAATTTAGCGCTCTTTCTACTTAAATATACTCGCGGCTAAAATACGGAACTAACTTAAGCCTAAACTATACTATACCTTTATACCTAAAAACTTAAAAGGAGTAATTACTTTATTATATAAATAGCTAAAAATAATAATAAAGATTATAATATTATTACGCGTTTACTTATACTTTATAATATAAAATTAGTAAAATTAAGTAATAGTAGCTATTATAGCGGCCGCTAAGCGGGCTTAAAAGTATTAGAAAGCTAACTTTATTAACTTTTACTAGTAAAATTATTAGGAAATAATAAAAATATAAAAATCCGCAATTAGCGCGGCCCGTTATAAAGCTTAGCGTAATTTCCTTAATAATATCTTAATAAATTTAGTAATATTTTAGATAATAAAACGTTAAGCCTAGCTTTAAAACTAGGCCCCGCCGAAGCCTATATATATATTAACGCTATAGAAAAGCCCTAACTTAAACTTAATATTTATATTCTTAGATAAAGCGATCTTACTTAGCTAGTAATTCTTCCTTACTCTTACCGCCTCGGCCCCTCCTTTTATTTTAGATAAACCTTTCCTTTTTTTTTATATTAAATATTCGATTATTACTAATAACGTTTATTTTACCTTTTCCTTAATTATTTTATAAAAGTCCGCTAGCTTCGATAAGATCTTAGTTAGGTTCTTAAAAAGATACGGACCCCCCCTTATCTAAGTTTTCTAAAAAATCTTTTAGGGCTATATTAATAATAGCTATTTCCTATTATAATTTAAAGCTTTTAATATTATAGTTATTCGTAAAGTAAGTAAATTACTAGCTATATATTATACCCTAAGCAGGTATAGGCCGATTTCGCTCCTTAATATAATAAGGAAAGTTTTAAAAATAATTATTATTAGGAAAATAGCGTTTATAGCGAAAGCGGTTAGTATCCTCCTAGATAGCTAAATAAGTAATAAGCTATAACGCTTTATTAATATTATAATCCTTATACTTATTAAAACTATTAAGATTATCTAAGACTAAGGCGGCACCGCCTCGCTTCTTTTACTAAACTTTATTAAAGCTTTTAACTATATTTCTTATAATAAGCTAATAGTTATTTTTAACTACCTAAGCTTCCTCGAATAAGTTACGGCGTTTATTCGTTCTTATCTTACCGCTAAAACCTTATAGCTTAAGTTTAACTATAAGCTTAGTAACGCTTTCCTAATTTAATAAGGGGTCCCTTAAAAATCCCCTATATTACTAGTCCTTTTCCTATTATATATATCTTTATTATATTAATATTTAAACTTAGTAATTAGATTACTTATAGTAAATTTCGCCGATAATATTAATATATTTAGTATTAGATATAATAAAGCTTAGGTACTCTTTTAATTTAAGCGAGCGTAGCGAATTTATAAATAATAAGCCCTTAAGTATAAAATAACCTTTTAGCTAGCTAAAAATAAGTTAATATATTTTACGAAAGCTAGGAAAGTAGATATAACCTAGCTTTAGCTTAGTATAGAGATAGTATAGCTTATATAGGAGGCGAGACTTTTAGGGGTCTAGCTATACCGTAAACTCTAATAAAAATTTTACTTTTTAAAACTTACTACTAAACTTAAGCGCTAATACTTAGCCCTTATTAAGATTATTATATTAATATAAGGTTATACCTTATTAAGAGTAAGGGAGGTATATATTAAAGCTATTAAATTAGCGATTATATTTAATATATCTTAGTTTGCCCTATTTACGTAATTAGGGGGGAAACTATATAGCCTTATTATAAAGGCGCTAGCTATAAAATAGTTTAAATATTTAAAAATCGTTACTAAAGCTTATAAAGCTACCCCTTTTTATTATATCGAAGTAAAGGCTTTCGTCCCCCCCCTTAACTTATACTTAATTTATTAGATAGCTTATACTTATTACCGCTTTTAATATATAAGTATAGTAAACCTTATCTATATTATAATAAAGAAAGCCGCTAAGTAAGTTAGATATAAGTATAAGGGGCGCCTTTATTAATAGAGATATTAAGTATTATAAAATTTAGAGGAATTCTATAAGATATAGACTAGACCTAAATTAGAGGCTAAATATACGTAACGTAACTTCGATATTAAACTTTAAGAAAAATAGCTCCTCTAATAATATTCCCGAGAAAGTAAGCTTAAGAAATATAAGTAATCTTATAGCTACCTTATTAATAAATTATTATAGCTTAAAGCTAAGTCCGCCTTATATATTTATAAGGGATTTCCTAAATTTATTAATATAATATTTATATAATTTTAAACTAGATATATTAAACTTAATTCTTTTCTCTAAGCTTATAAGGTCCTTAAGGTAGCTTTAAGGCGGTGCCCTTATAATAGCAAAAATAAGATAATATTATATATCTTTCTTAACTATATTTTTACTTATAAAAATAAGCTATTTTTTAATACTAACTAGTAACTAATATAAGACTAGCATAACCTTACTAAAGCGCTTAATAATTTTTAATTTATAGCTAAATTTATACGCTAGTTTCTTTTACTTAAATAATTATATTAATTTAACCTTATAATATTACTTTATAAAAGTAAAATAAATAAGGGAGATAAGGCTTTTAGCTTTATAATAAATATATAAAAGCTACTTTATAGCGATAATTTTATTATTTATCTTACTAGCCGCTTACCTAGCCCCGAAGCTAAACTATTTTAACTATATATAAGGTATTAACTTAACTACGCGAAGCGCGGGACTAACTGCGCTTACTATAGCCGCGGCCTTAGCCGCGGCCCTAACCTTAACTATAATTATAAGCGTAAATTAAAATTACTTATTTCTCCTCTATTACTAACTCCTTCTTTTTACCGGATATAGTATAGTTACTAACTAGCGTTATATAGTTTTTATTACTAAATATATTATTAACCGGACTATTTTAAATAAGATTAGAGATCTCCTTATAAAGAGGCGGCGCGGTCTTAATATAAGCGCTAATAATATCCTCCCTAGTAGCGGGGGTAACCTTAACGCTTAGGGTAAAAGTAATCTTAGGCTTGCTAAGCTTATTAGCCTCTAACTCGGACTTAAATTTAGATTTAATAAATACTAGGGCGGAAGCGGAACTAATAATAAAAGGTAAAATATAAAAGATAGGAGGATAATTAGTAAGAGACGGGCTCCCCTATAAGCGCGCGTTATTCTTAGCAGCGTAGCGGATATAGCGTAGCTTTTCGGTTAACTACTTAAAAAAGTTAATTACTTATATATAAAAAATACGCTATTTTTATATTTAAGCTAATATAATAATAATAAGTTAGTTAGCGCTAATTAGACTTTTAGTTACCTTAATAATAAGGTTTTTCCTAATAGCGGGAGGCTATAAGCTTTAAAGCGGTACGCGGCTAATAGCCGCTTATATAACTTAATTAGCGTAAATATTATTATAACGCGCGATAGCGCGTATCTTTTTAACGCGTTAAATTATATTTTTTTATTATACTTATTAGTATAAGACTTATTACGAACTTAATATAACTTTAATATTACTTATTATTTAAGCGTTATAATTAAAGCTTAGCTAGCGGGCGACCTTAACTATAGCGCGAATAGCCTTAGCTATAGCGGGATTATTAATTAGCTAATACCTAGTACGATTATTCGCGTATTTAACGTAAGCCGCGCTTAGATAATTTACCCTAGTTATTAGTAAATATAAACGCACGCTAGGGCTAAGTACTTACTTTTTTATACTTAATAAAAGTCCCTAAAGCTAATAAGCGTATTAATATACCTTACGTAAGATACCGCTTAAGGAAAATTAAGTTTAGCGGGTATTTTACTCCGGTATAGGTTAGCTATAGATTAGTTACGCGCGCTAAGAATTACTTATATAGTTAAAATTACTAAAAAAATAATAAGATAACGATAGCCCGCTTATATTAGTAAAAGTGACCCCCCCCTCCTTTATATACCCTTAGGCCTTAAGTTACTAATTTATAAAAACTAACTTCTTAATTAGGAAAGCTTCCCGATTAGGAAAGCTTAAAAAAAAGGTACGTACTTAGGTATATATTATACGTAGAAGAGGTACGTAGCTATATACCTAAAAGTTAAGTAATATATACTTAAAGGCTAAGAAGGTATATACCGGTATATATAAGTAGTACGTACCGCCGCTATTATTATCTTTTCCTTATTTTATCTATCTTTCCTTATCTTTCTTTACGTTATATAGTATTACCGTAACCGATAGTTATTTTCTTTATACGCGCAGAGCGCTTAGCCTAGCCCCGAGCCGGACGCG
This sequence comes from Ophiocordyceps camponoti-saundersi (nom. inval.), assembly GCA_003339415.1. NCBI lineage: Eukaryota > Fungi > Ascomycota > Sordariomycetes > Hypocreales > Ophiocordycipitaceae > Ophiocordyceps > Ophiocordyceps camponoti-saundersi. The sequence continues at coordinate 30,281 of PDHQ01000242.1, read as the reverse complement.
GTCCTACTATATAGCGGGGGGTTTTACCTCTTTTAGGAGGGTTTTTCCTACTCGACTTACTACTAAGGTTCTAGCAGCTACTTCTATAGCCCCTAAAGTACTATAATAATAATAATAATAATTTAAGATTATAGGGACTTTAATAAAATATTTAGTTATAAAGCTATTATAAGCTTACTTACTTTATAGTTTATCTACTTATAACGCTTTTACTAATTTAACCTTTTTTTATTACTTAATAATACTTAAATATATTAAAATAATTAAATATATAGTTTAAGTATAAGGAATAATTTTTAGTATTTTTATTATATAATTATTATTATTTATTTACTTTACTTTTTACTCTTAACTCCGCTCTTTACTTTACTTAGCTTTACTTAGCTTACTTAGCTTTCTTACTTTTTTTCCTACCTTACCCTTTACTTTATTCTCTACGCTTAATAATACCTTTAATTTTTATAAGCTTATTTTCTAAGCTATTATTATTACTCTCCGCTATACGCTTCCGCGCTATTAATATAGATTTTATAAGAGGGGACTTTAGTATTTATATAAGGTTTAGCTCCGGCTTAGACTTTTTTATTATTTTCTCCGCTACCTCTCTTACCCCTAACTCCCCCTTTACTCCCCTAATTACCTTTATAATAACCCCCTCCTCCGCCCCGCTTACTCCCTCCGCTTTATTATCCCTCTTATCTTTTCTTACTTACTTTAATTTATTACTTAATATTAATATAATAATAATTAGTATTTAAGCCGCTATCTTATTCTCCGCTTTTATTTTTAATATTATTTTTAGCTTTAGCTTTTACTAATTTAAGTTAAAAATACGCTTTATTTTATAAATATTAATAAGGATATATTTAAAATAATTTATTTTTATATAATTAGCTACTTTTTAATTAATATTTTATAATATTTAGTTAATATTACGCTATAAGTAGCTAATAATAAATTAAATTTTATTTAACTTTATATAAACTTTTAACCTAAACTTTTTTTAATAAAAGTTTAGCTTTAAGTAAGTAATAATAATAATAATTATTTTTATTAATAGCTTTATTACCGCTATTATTACCGCTATTATTATTATTACTATTTTTATTATAAACTTTATTATTACCGCCTCCGCTATTATCGCCTCTACTATCGCCGCCTTCGCTATTATAATTTTTATTATCTTTACCCCCGCTTTTAATTTTACTATTATTATTATTTTTATTTTTAGTTTAATAATTAAATTAGCTATAATTATCGCTATTTTTACTATTTTCGCTATTTTTACCGCTCCGCCCTTTACCTTATTAGCTTTAATAGTTATTTATTTATTTATAATAAGTATATTTAAGTATAATAAAACTAATATATAAGTTTTTTAAAAAGGAAGATTAGCAGCTATAATAAGAGAAAAAATATTAAAAGTAGCTATTAATACGGTTACCTTAGCTAAAGCGTTAGCTTAAGCTATTATTATTATTATAATAAGGTAAAGCTTTAATATTTTATTTTACCCCTAAGCGTAATATAAATTAGCTTAAATTTACTTTTATTTATAATTATTAGCTTTACCTTTTTTTACTTTATACTCTACTTTATACTTTACTTTATACTTACTTATAAGCTACTTAGTTCCCTTTTTTCGCTAATATACTTAGCTATTTTTATAGCTATTATATATAACTTATTTAAATAAATTTATAGCTTAGTTAGCTATTAGTATTATTATCTTATACCCCTTTATATCTGCTATATAATATATATATAAAGGATACCTCGAACATAATAGGAGCTTATAACGGCTCGTATATTAATACCTAAGTTATAACTCGTACGACTTAGGGGCTAGGAGATATCTTATAATAGATAAGGAGGTATAAGGGGTAAAATATTAACTAGCTATATAGCCGTCCTTCCTCGTACGAAATAGGAAAAATATCTATCTTAATTATATACGATTTAGGTTACCTTTACTTTCTTTACCTTATATATATATATATAAAGACTACTTAATACTAATTAGTAGTTATATTAGTTATTATTAGTTAATTATAGATTAGCTAAAATAAAGAGATAATTATTATACGACTCCGAAAAGCCTCTATACCCGCTGTTATCTAATACTTATATTTTTACCCTTTTTCCGATAGTAAGATCTAACCGAAGAGCTATATTAGCCTAGTACTACTATTAAAATTAAAAGATTAAGGTAATATATAATATATACTAATATTAAAATTCTAACCGAAGAGCTATATTTACCCGGTACTTCTATTAGTTATACAATATTATTTTTAATAGTATTTTAGAAACGTATATAATAATAATATAGCTTCGATTTCTTAAGATAATAAATCCTATAATAAATATTACGAATAAACTATAAGCGATAACTCCCTTATATCGTACGATAAGATAATAAAAGGAAATATATTATCTTACTATATTTAGACTTAGAGTATAAACTCTATATACTAGGATATATAACTGGACCTTATATAAGTACCTAAAAAGATTAAATTAACTATATTTATTATATAATAAATATACGATATTATATACTTTAACCTTTACGGGGAAAACCTTCTTTATATAATCTAATTAAAACTCGAGGGCTAAACTTACTACTAATTAAGTTATATTTACTATATATTCCTTAAAAAACTAACTTAACTTATTATTATATAATACGTCCCTCTCCTTAGAAATAAAATACTTATTTAACGCTTTGCGAGATTATTTATAACCCCTATTCCTACTTATAAAATAACCCCCAGCTTACCGCTATAACTTATAATAAAGTATACTACCCTTAACCTCTTAGGACTAATATTATAAAATTATATAATATTAAATATAACTCCTATATAGCTTTACGAATTAAAAATAGTCTTAGCTACTATCTTAATATAGCCCCCTTAGAATATTATACTATAACCGTAATAATTTTAGATTCGTATAACTTAAATATTATAGATAATAAACTATAATAAGTTAGTATTACTACGCCTTACCTCGGTAACGCTAATCCTAACTATCTTAGATATCCCTTAATTTTTAATAAGTATTATATAAGTTTATTTACTACTATTAATACGTTAAGTTAAGAATAGACTAATCTCTTTAGATAAGGTTACCGCTTTCCTTAAAGGATAGCGAAAAGATTAGAACTATACTAGAAAGCTATATAATATACTAATTAATAAGACCCGGATTTTTATTAGCTATTACTTAAGGATTAGTATTACGGAAGATTAATACTACGCTATTTTTCCGAATATCTTATTAGATAAGGCCTAAAACTATTTCCTATATTTTATTAGTATAAATAAACGATAAGATAAAATCTATACTTTTTTAGATACGTATTTTAATACTTATACGAATTATTTCTTATATTAGATAAACTAGACTATACTTTTATTTAATATTATATAATATAAATAACTTAATAAGACTATAATAAATACCCTTAATACCCTTCTTAGTAAACTTTAACTAATTTAATAAGCCTTAAGCACGGACTATTAGGGGGAGAAGTAACTTCTTATAATAGTTATACGAGCTTATAAAAATATCCCGGAACTTGAATTAGCTATAATATTCTAAGATATTTTATACGAATCTTTTATTAACTAACTATATTCCTCCCTTACTATCGCTACTAATTAAGGTATAAATTAGTTCTTTACTAACCGTTATTATATAAACTATATAAAGCTTCGTATAACTTTAAAATATTTATTTCCTTAACTATGTTTCCGTCCCCGTAAATTTACTTCTATATAATATAATAAACTTTTATAATAACGCCGCTTTATCCTTTATATAATATATAAATATTTTAAATTAAAGGAAATAAAAACGACACGCGCCTAGTATAAGGCGCGATCTAAAAGGAAAAGGTAAGATATTAGCGGCGTCGGATTCGCTATTTAATTCGGAGTAAAGCTATGCCTAGCCGAGTTCCGGCCGGGGGTAGTCGCGACCGTAACGAAGGAGGAAGAAATTTTCGTAGAGGAACTAAGGTTATAACGCGCTCCGAATATAGGTTAAATTTATCTATATACTAATCTAAAAATACTAACTTTAATAGAAAATATACTAGATATAACTAAGGATTATTATAGGTCCTAGTTAATAGGAATAAGAAAGAATTATATTATTAACTACTAGGTATTATATTAGCTAACGCGTTTTATATAGCTTAAGCTATAATAGTAGCTTATAAGGAACTTAAATCGGACTAAATCCGGACCTAGATTAATTATATTACGTATAAGAAAATTAAGGATATTATTATTATTACCCTCCGTAAATTATTATATTTAAAGATAACGAAATAGGGAGAATATTAAATATAGGTATAAGTTATATTAGCTTTAATTTTACTATATAACTTAGAAAAAAAGCTTCCCTTACGTTATAAAAAAAAAATTATTATTTATTTAGTAGATATAATAGATAATATTATAAATAAGATAATACGCGATACCGTATAAGCTATTAATACCGCTATTCGCTCTAACTTATACTTAGCTATACGCCGCCTTAATAATAAGGATATTAAACTTACCTTTAATAAAAATATAGCTACCTTTACTTAGGACCTAAGCTAGGTTACGCTTATTTTCGGCGATAAGGTAATTATTATAGATAGAATCTATAATATTATTACTAAAGAACTTTCTCTAAACTTTACTATTAGGGAATATAATAACCTTTTTAATAAGATAGTATAAGTTAATAAAATACCTATAGCTTATCTATAAGCGCTTAAGCCTTAGCTTAGATTTACTAAGATAGCGGTTATTATTAGCTTTAAATTACTAGTCGATATTAATAAACTCTACGATAATAAGCTAGCTATTAACGCTTAGATTTTTCGTATAAAGCTATTCTCGAACGCGGTCCGCCCCTAGCGATACTATAATTATTATTATTTCGGGTATATCGCTAAAATATATAAATACCTTAAGCTTTATAGTAAGTATAAAGTAACTAATTATAAGAATAAGGATAATTACTATACTAAAATCGGAGGATACTTATTCTATTATATCTTTTATAGCGGGGACTACCCCGTATAATCTAAGCTTTACCCCGTTACTATTAAGTACTAAGATCGGGCGAGAGCTTATTATAAAAGATAACTAGTTAGATTTACTAAGCCTAGCTTATAGTCTATCTTATAATTAACGAAATTAATAATAACTAAGGACGTTATTATATATAGTGCGTCCCTAAGCTAGTTTATTACTAGAAGGAAATATAGATAACCCCTAAGCTCCGGAGGGGGCCGCCCCGCTACTAAAATATAAGTAATTAAGGATACCCCTAAAATAATAAGACGCTTTATCTAATAGGCCTAAAGTGCCTCCCTCCCCTAAGATATAAATAGCGTCCTACTTATATAAATTATTAATAAACTAGCTTTATCTTTAGTTTAACTTAACCTTATTATCTAAAAGAGCGTAAAAATATTAATTACCCCGGCCCTAGCCTAGACTTAAATAAAATCTATAACTAGAATATAGAGAAATTATAGCGAAGAAACTAATATTATTATAACCGTTTCCTTATATTTATAAAAATCCTTTTTTAGAATATAAATAAGCGTACTAAGCTAGCTAAGCTAGCACTTAGTAGTAAATTAAATTATAATATTATTACTTTCTAAGAAACTATTAGCTACCTTAGCGCTAAGCCTCCTCCGCTTAAGACTTCGCCTTACCGCCTTATTTATAGCGGTAGCCGTACTTTAATTTATATTTATAAAAGATATAATATATTTACTTAGTTCCTAGAAATAGGGGAGGATTAAATAAGTATTACTTTCTATTCCGGACTTTAGTTTATTTTTATCTACTCTCCCCTTAATACCCCTTATAGCGGCAGCCTTTTAATCTTTTAAGATTTTCCCCTAAACCTTAACCGCGTCCTAGTCGGCGATTTTAACTTATATTACCCGCTTTAGGACTATTATAAGAGGCTCTCCGATAACTTAAACTAGCTAATTTATAAAATAACTAAGCTATAACTTTAACTCCTTACCTTAAAAGGAGAATATACCTAAATCTTCTATAAATATAAAGATAGCACGCTAAACTTAGTTTAGGCTATAATAAACTTATATATACGTTATACTAATCCGAACTTTAACTTTATTAAATCTAACTATATTTTTTAATCTCTTATAGCCGGTATCCCTATACTTATAATAGCGCGTATACCGCGCTTATAATAAAGATAAGCGAACCTAAACTTAATTTACCGTAAGTCCTTAGCTAAAATTACCCTCTTACTTTCCCCTTTTACTAACTTAATAAAGATCGATAACGCTTTTAACTAACTTTACTAAAAGCTATAACTTATTATTAACCGGATAGTGCTATTTATCGCCTTTTCCTATTCTCGTAAAGCGGCGTAGTTTACCCCGGCTATAGCTTTAGCTACTTAAGTAGCTAAGTAAGCTTAGCGTAAATATAAGTCCCTCCTTTTAGACTCCTTTTAGTAATAGCTTTAGGAGATAGCCTTTACCTAGAAAACGGCCGTAAACTTAGTAAAATATACTTATTAGCGATCTTTCCTTTATATTATTACTAGCTTACCTTCTAAGTTTTAATATATTAAGCGTTAAGCTTATATTTAGAGTAGTCTCTCTTAAGATCTAGTCTATCTCCTTACGCTAAGAATAACTAATAGATTTTAGGCCGATAGCTATATAGCTAAAGCCGATATCTTAGCTAATTAGTTCTTTCCTTAGCTCCGTAGTATACCCTTAACCGATATTAGACCGCTTAAACTTAAGTTCTCTATTAATATTAAGATTACTTAGACTAATATCTTTATAACGCTTAAGTTAATAACCTCCTAAAAGGTAGCTAAAGTAAATAATATTCCCGCCGGATTTCTTAAGATATATTACCCTATCTTTATTACTTAGCTAGCTATAATTTTCTAAGCGTATATATAATTTAGTTATTTCCCGCCTTAGCTATAGTTTATTATTATAATTATCCTATATAAGTCCGGAAAAAAGCTAAAAGCTTACTAAGAAGTAAGTACTTATAAGCTTATATCCTTATTATATTACTTAAGTAAAATCCTAGAAACTATAATAAGATAACGAATTACCGAAGCCGTAAAGTTATATTAACTCCTCCCTAAAAGCTAGATAAGTAATAAGCGGAACTAATCTATAAAGCTAGCTATCCTTATAATTACTAAGCTTATTTAAGCTACTTAAGCTAAGAAAAAAGTAGCGTTTTTCCTATAATTTAATATTAAGAAAGCGTTTAATATTATATATTATAATAAACTTATCGCTAAACTTAAGTATTTAAGATTCCTAGACTAAATCCTAGCTTTCCTTAATAGCTACTTATAAGACCGCACCTCCTAACTTTACTTTAATAATAGGATTTCGGAACTATATTAGATTAAGACTAAAATTCCCTAAAGTTCGCCGCTCTCCGCTATCCTATTTATTTTATATATAGCCCCGCTTTATAATTAGCTAATATATAAGGAAGGAATATAAGTAATCGGTTTTATAGATAATATAAACTTTTTTAATATTAAGCTTAATTTTAAGATAATTATAAGATAGCTTTAAGCTATATAAGTAATATACGAATAATAAGCGCGCGATTATAGTATAAAATTTAGGCTAGAAAAGAGTAAGCTTATATATTTTTCCTAAAAACGTATTTTAAAGATAAACTTAGTCTAATTAGGGGATTACTAAGTTTACTTTATTTCTAAAATAAAACTCCTAGGCGTTTAAATCTATTAGTAGCTATAATAGAAACCTTATCTATAAATTATATATACTAAGCTCCTCCGCTAGAACCTCGCCCTTTCCCTCTTATCCGCCTTTACTTAAAGTTACCCCCTCGCCCGGGCCCGCGAACTTTATATAAAGGTTATCTAGTTATTTATCGCGTATATTACTATTATATTCTATATTATTACCCCTATAAGCGGAAACCTACTAAGCTTAGCTAAAGCTTTAAAACCGGAATAATTATAATACTTTAGGACGGTATTTAAAGCTTATAAAGCTACGCTTATTTATTACCTTAAGGCTAAGTTTTAAATTCCCTTACTTAATCTTTATTTAAATAAAAGGAAGATTAATACCTTTTACCGCTTAAAAGATATAATAATACTAAATAAGATCCGGACCGCTTTTAGAGATATCTTAAGGTTTTTATCGCGCTTCCCCCCTTATTAACTAATAAAATAATAGAAAGCTAGGTAGCCGCTAAAAGAATATATATATTAAGTCCGAATATAAATAAGATACGATATATTACCCCTTAATAAGAAGTTTATAATTAACTTTCTCCGCTAAAATTAGAAAGCACGGTAGGAGGACGCTAAAAACTAGCTATATATAAAACGTTTAAAGCTTACCTTATTTCCTTCTAACTTCCCGCCTTACCTTAATAAGGCGAAGTTACTTAAAAAATACGGAGATTTACTAAAATATATTAGTATTATAATTACGTAACTTCGTATAGGTAAAATTAGTCTTAGAGAGTTTCTTTTTTATAAGCGCGTATTAGAAATAATCTCCCTTTTATACTAATACGGTACTAGACCGGAGAATATTTACTATTTACTCTTTTAATACCCTTAATTAGTTAAATAATACTATAAATTACTTTAGCTTATCTCCTCTAATATTAAATTATAATTAAAGCTTAACTACTACTTATTAGCGATTATAATTACGAAGTAAATACTTTAATATACTAACTTATATTAGTTCTAACTTACTAATACTCTTTACGCTAATATTTTTAAGTCTAACTAAGGCTAGATATAGCCTTATCTTATATAAATTATTATAATTATAATATTATTAATTTACTTACCTTATTTACGATTTACTTTATATTTTAGGAGAATCTATATTTACTAGGTTTAAGTTATCGTCTCTTTCCTTATCTAATAACTCCTTAACTCCTCCGGCTACCTTATTAGTAAGAGTAACCGCGGACTAACGCTAGCCTTATAACGCGAGTTTACTTAGCGTAAAGCTACTAAGACTTAAAATAAGGTATATCTTACTCGAAGTTACTATTAGCGTAGTAGCTTACGATAAGTTTAATATAATAGTTAGCTATAAAGCGGTCGCTTATTATTATAATAAGCTTAAAATAATAACTAGCTTAGGTAAAGTTACTTATTACTAAGATAAGCTTAGAGTAATAACTAGATTCGGTATAATAGCGGGCCGTATATTATTAGGAGTAGTTATTATTAGCGTTAGTTTATTATTCTTATTAAGGAATAACTTATTTAACTTTAAGATCTCTAAATATTTCGGCGATAGCTTATAACCGCGGAGCCCCCCGCGCCTCCTTAATACTCCGCTAAGGTATAGCTTAAGTTTATATTTCTCTAGTAATTCTAAGTTAGCGAAAAGTAAGTTATATTAAAAACTAACTAATTAAAACTCCTAGCTAACGCTAGCTTACTAAATAGCTTAAGGTAAGGTAACTTTAAGTATCTAAAAAATATAAAACTTAGCTAAATTTATCCTTATTATAATAATATTATAGTTTATTATAGCTATATAAGTATTAATAGCTATTATAGCGGCCGCTACCTTAACTAAGGTTTTTTTTACTATAAGTAACCTAGCTACCCCCTTACTAGTTAAGCCTATCTTTACTATATCTAGCGCTAGCGTGGCCCTTAACTTTAGAACTTTATTATTACCGAAACTAACTTAGCGTAAGCTCCCTCCCTTACTTTCCCTAAGGTATACCTTAGCGAGATATAAATACTCTAAGTTAATAGTAAGAATAAGTAATAGGTTATTATTATTATTATCTATATCTAGTATAATTATAAGAGTTTTAGGCGCGGCGTAAGCTTTCTTCTTAATAGGATATATTTAGACTATAATAGGAGATATTTATCTTTTACCTTTACCTTTTAAAGGCGCTATAAGCGCTACCTTAGTAAGCTTTATCGTTATTAGCTTACGCGTCCTACTTACTTTATAAGTCGCGCTTACCCTTACCTTAAACGGAGCCTAAGCTAGCCCTCTTAGCTTTTTAAATATTATCGCTACTTTTTTACTTAAGTTTAGTATATTATAAGCTATACTTATAAAGCCTAAAGTTTATTAATTAATACGGGCGTTAACTTACTTTAAAATAGCGTAGATTAACTTAAGCACGGAGACGAATATCTCCCCCCCCTCTCCTTTCGCCTTCTTTACTTTTTTTATAATTTTAGTATAGATACCCCTTAGGGCGTTCTTTACCTTAACTATATTCTTATAAGTATAGCTTTAGCTTAAATCTTAAATTAAAGCGAGATCCTCCTTAGCTATAACTTATACCTTTTTAAATTTTTATTACTTATTATAACGCTTAGCTTATATAATATATAGCTCCGTAGCGTTATTTTTAAGCTAAGGATATATAAGTATATAAGTAAAATTCGTCTAGGTATAAGTAATATACGCGCGCGTATTCGCGGCTATTAAATATTAGCTTAATCTTATTAATATACGGCTTAGATAAGGCGCGATTTACTTAGCTAATTTTAATAGCTAGCGTATAAATAGCGGACGCGGTTTTAAGTAAGTTTAAAAATATAACTATTATAAAGCGTAGCTTATTTATTATTAGTTTTTATATTATAGTCGCGGGCTATTATTATCGTAATAAGGGAAGTTAAGGTTAATATTATTTATAAAAGAAAGGGCCCCCGCGCTATATAAGCTATAAGATTTTATACTTTATAGTAGCTTACTTACTAATTATAGGGCGCCGCGGTATATACCGATATATACCTCTTTACTTTATAGCGGTATATACCTCCTTCCCTTACCGAGGTTCTAGCTTATATTTACCCTCCCGTAGCTAAGGTTCGCGGCCGCTTCTATTTTAGCAACCTCTAAACCCTAGCTTATTTTACCCTAAACCCGCTATTATAACCTAGCAAACTAGTATATATTACGGCTATAAAATACATTAACTAAATAATAATATTAGTATTATAAATAAAAATTCTAAGCTAAGGAGAAAGGAAAGAAAAGAGGGAAAACTCTTATAAGCGGAATCTTAGTAAAATATATAAAAGTATATATTAATAAAAATAGGAGAGGGTATAAGGAAATCCTAGTAAAAGGTTAACTTTATTTCCGGGTAATTTCCTACTAAGGTCTTCCTAAGGATTTTATAATAAGGTTTCCGAGGTTACGTAACTATAATTAGAAATCCTCGGAAATTACTATAAAATATTTAGAGGAAAGCCTTATAATTACTAACGCGTAATATTACCCCCTAATAAAAGTTTTAATATACTTATTAAGATTAGTAATAATAACTACGTAGCTAGGTGCTTAGGGAAATAGCTATATTATCTTAATCGTTATCTTAATATTTATAATCCGCGGCGGCGGCTTTAACTTAGTGCTAAAAATTAATAAGCGGATTAGTAATATTTAAGAAATAGTTATAAAATTCCTTAAGGGCTATAAGCGTATAATAGAAATTCCTAGCTAAGTACTATATCTTATCTAAATCGTAACTATACTAGCAGACTTAATATTCTAACTAATAACGCTATTTAGTAACTTAAGATTAGAGGATTTACTTAACTTCTTATTTTAGTATATTATCGATATTTTCTAGCTTAGCGGGAGATATCTCTTACCTTAGTAGCGGATTTATAGCGGCTTTCCGAAAGCGGTTAATATAGAATAAGTTCGTTATCTAATAACTATCTAATAAGTTAAAGATATAGCTATAGCCTTATTCCTCGATAACTATAAAAAGTTCTAACTATTATATATTTAAGCGTATTATAAGTACGGTTATAAAGAAACTTTTATAGTTAAGGAATACCTTATCGCTAACTATAAAATCTGCTAAGCGACGTTTCTTATTTACCTATATTTCCTACTTATAGCGAGCTTTCTTAGTAGCGTTTCGAGCTTACTATTATACTTCCTACGCGCGGGCGATAAGTATATAAGCTATAGTAATCGGGCCTAGGGTAGTTAAGGGACCTAAGGGACTAGCTACTAAGAGGGGGTTTCGTATATCCTTGCTAAAAGCGACTATAAGCGGTATTATACTAATCGAAGCGTGCTATAAGGAGTTATACGCGAAATCTAGCGCGGGAAGGAAAGTACTCTAATTATCCTAATATTTATTTATATAAAACCGTAGCCTTTAGTCTAAGTATTAGTTAGTTATTTCTACGCTTCCTTATATTTATAAGTATAAGGTATTATTATAATAATACTTAATATTAGTTAACTAATTAATTTTACCGAGAAATCTTAAGATAAATAAGCTAGCGTTATCGGTAATTTATATATCTAATATACCGAAGAGATAATAAAAGTATCGGAAATAGCGTTTAGTAAGTATTTTTATTATATTATTCTTTTTACTTAATAATATAGCGATAATCTAGCTTAGCTTATAAATAAAGGTTTAGATATAATTATACCTAAAGTGGTTTTTTAGTATAGTTTTCCTATTATAAGCTATATACTCTTATATAAAAGTTAAAATAAGTAAAAAATATAGTAAGCTTAAGGTTTTATCCCGTAAAGTCTTATTCCTTTAATACTTATAATAGTTATAAATATATTAACGGATATCTTACTTTATTCTAAGCTAGTAATAATCTCGCCGAAATATCTAAGTAATTTTATTCTAGCTACTATAAGCGAAGATAGCCGGCTCGTATATATTCCGAATTAAGGTAATACGAAGGAAAAGCCGCTTCTAACTATCTTATTTAGGAATAACTAGGAGGTTATTATAAAATCTAAGATTTTAGCTTGCGTTCTCCTTTTAAATTAATTATATTAACTCCGCTTCTAATAAGGTAGAGTTTTCTCCGAGGCGGACTAAAATAATTATAAAAGTTAAGGTTAGGATTTTAAATTTAAGGCTTTCTAAAGGAATTATTATAAGCGTCTTTTCTTCTTTTTTATAAGCTTTTATAATTAAAAGCTTAGCTATTTTACGTAAAAGGGTATTAGTAGCTATATTTAAATAGCTAAGTTAATATAAGAAATAAATATTAAATTAGGTAAGGAAATTAAATTATTAGACTTAGCGGATAAAGAGTAATTTTTTTATTATAAAGTAAATTAAAGCTTTATAGTTTATAATTATATCGAACTTTTAACTAAGTAATTCCGGGTAAAAATACTCGAAGCTTTATATAATAGCGAGAAATTCGCGGTTTTAAATTAAGTATATATATTTAGCTAAGTTTATTATTTTTAAGAAAAAGCCTATTAGCTTCTACGCTTAGTTATTTTACTATTATTAAAATATACCGGCGGTAGCGTTCCGAGAGGCGTTAGTTTTAAGCTAGGTTAGGAGTTTAGGATAGAAAAAAGTAAGCACTAGGGCTTACGTAGCTAGTTTTTTTATCTTATTAAAAGCCTCTTTCTATTCCGGTCTAAGCTTAAAAATAATATCTTTTTTTAGGAGATAGTTTAGGGGTTCTATAATAATATTAATATAGTAATAGAAAATCTAAATAAAGTTATATAATTTTACGAATAAATAGATAGCTTTATAATTTTAAAAATTTTCGAATTTTTAATTTTAAATTACTTATATTTTATAAGGGTTTACGCTTATTCCTTAGCTTATATATAATATTATATTAAGGTAATTAATTTTAATAATATTAAATTTCGATTTCTAAATATCCTCTTATAAGTTTGCTTAGTATAAGCGCTAAATTATTTCTTAGTATTCCTTTTAATATTCCTCTTTTTCGCTATTTAAGTAAATTAATATATTATTAATATATATACTCGCGTAATAGTTAAGAAGATTATAAAGTTAAGCGTTAATAAAATTTTAAAATTATATAAATCTTACTTTAAGGCCGAACGGAAAAATAAGCTAATAGAATATATTAAACTTTATACGGAAAGCTATAAGGTACTTAAAGTTAAGGTTAAGATAGAGATAGTAAAACGCTTAAATAATATTAATTTTCGAAAACTATTTTACCTCCTAGTAGCTAAACGTAGTATTTTCTAAAAAGGGAGCGGGCGAGATCTAACTTTTTAAATAGTTATTTATCTATTAGTAGTTAATATAGAAATATTAAGCTATTAAGTATAGTTTCGGGGTAAAGAGAATAAAGGCGGCGTAAGGGCTAATATTTAGTTTAATAAAACTAATCTTAAGTAAGTAGTTAATAATCTCCTTTTTTAAAAGTAAGTATTTTACTAATATTTTATAAGAAGGAGGTTTTACTAAGTTTAGGGGCTTCTTAAGTTTTAAAATTATATTATAGCTAAGCTAAGGATAAGCTAAAATATAAGCTTCCTTTTTACTAAAAAATCCTTTAAGGTGCGTAAAAGCTAGAGGGATTATATTACGTATATAAGTAATATACTTAAGTTTTTTACCTTAAGAGAACGGGATTTCCTATTTTACGTATATATAGCTAGCTAAGCTTAGCTTTATAATTATAGTTAGGTTATTACTATTATTTTCTAATTTTATAAGTATTATAAATATTAACGGGGTTATTTTTTCTTATTATAAATAGTAAAAATTTTACTAAATTTAGTAAATAAGTTACTTTTTTAAAATATTCTTATTTATATTATCGATATCTTAGTTATCTTTAGTAAGGGTTTAAGCTAGCTTTTTTTTCTTTACGGGCTATACGAAGTCTTTTTTCCTTTACGAATATTAAAAAATCTAATACTTATACTTATCCTAATAAAGAAGGCGGTTCCGGCGCTTAGTATCCGCTTAAATAGCTAAGTTTAGATTTCTATTAAAAAAAGGCTTCTTAGGTAATAAGATCGAGGGCGAGTATTTAGCGAGGGCGGGTAAATTATCTAGCTAAACTAGTTTCCGGGCCGCGTAGTTAAGTAATAACTTTTTCTCCGCTATCTAAAATAAGCTAATAAAAAGATTTTAAGTATAGTTAATTACCTAGCAGATTTCTTACGGAAAATACTATCTATTAATTACTAAGGTAATAATTAAATACTTATAAACTAAGCTAGCTTAATAGTTTTAGAAATTAATAAGGGGGATAAGATAGATAAGAATAAGCTTAGCGCCTAAGCGCTTTATTACTTATTTTATAAAATAATAACTAATTAGGAGATAAGCGTTTACTTTAGTATTATATAAAGTAAAGGTATAAAAAGCTATATTATTAATTTAAACTTAACTATTAATAGTAAATAACTCTCTTACTTTTTATCTTACGCGTAATATTTTTAAAATTATTAAGGAGCTTTATAATAGTTTTACTTTTTTCCTAAATTAGAGTTATCTAACCGAATAGAGTTAGGTAAAAGCGTTTAAATTCTACGGACTCTCCTTATTTTCTATTAGTCGGGGTAGTTCTTAGCTATATAGCTTTTTTTCCTATAAATAAAATAAGTACTATTTTCTTAATAGACTTTCTTCTCGCTTTTACTAAAAGCTTAGCTTTTTTAGCGAGAGGTTATAGTTATAATTATAATCTTTTTTTACTTTTCTAAGGTAACCTTTTTACTTATTTAGCTTTTATAGGAAAACTCCTAATAGGTTAACTTTTTCTTTTAGTAAAATATAGCGTCTTTTATATATTTATAAAATTCTTTATATATTATATATAAATTTTTAGCTTTTATAAGAAAGCTTAGGTTAAGATTAGCGGGTAAATAATTTTAAAACGTATACTTAATTTAAACTAAGGGAACTTAGGTTTTAGCCGTAAAGTAGTTAAACTTTATAAAGAACTCTTAAATTTCCTATTTACTTATTAATAAAAAGTTTAGTTTATAAAGTTAGTTTATAACCTTAGTAAATTTATTAAGATTTCCGTAAGTAAACTTTAAGTACTAAATTATCTTAGCTAATTTAGAAAAGGGGCGTTCCTTTAAGTTATATTAAGTTTCTAAAAATCTACGGGCTTTCCCTTTTAACGCGCGGAATAATATACTTATTTAGTCTTACTTATCTTAAAAAGTTATCTTATCGAACTTTATCTTATCTTTTAGGTTTATAAGGAAGGTATTAAAATCCTCCTTCTTACCTAAAAACTTACTTACCTCTTTATAGCGAATTTTCGTAGAATTAAAATAAGAGGGGTTTAGCTATCTTACTAGGGCTATTAGCGTAAAGGTATCTTAAGCGGCCTTTCTAGTTAGGATAAATATCTTTTTATTTATACTAAATATAGTTAATATTTCTTAATAGGTCTTTTCTATATTTAAGTTTTAGTTTTTTTAAGTTAACTAACCTTAAAGTTTTATAACTTACGCTTATAATTACGCTATCTCCGCACGCTACTTTTATAATATAATTATACCGATAATATTTTAGGAAAAGGTAGCTATTATTATAATTTAGTTTTCGCTAATATCTTATTCTATTATAAGGTTAGGCGTCTCTAAGGCGAGTTTTCTTAATCGCCTAAAAGTCTAATTAGGGGCTCCGGATATATATCTCGAAGTTAGTTATAATCTAAGTCTTAGTTATATATAAATTCTTTTCTATCTTATATAAGGATATAAAAGCGAGGTACGGGTTTCTTAATCGCTTACTAGTAAATTTAAGCTTAAAATAATATTACGGCTATAAAATACGTTAACTAAATAATAATATTAGTATTATAAATAAAAATTCTAAGCTAAGGAGAAAGAAAAGAAAAGAGGGAAAACTTTTATAAGCGGGATTTTAGTAAAATATATAAAAGCACGTGCTAGTAGAGATAGGAGAGGGTATAGGGAAATCCTAATAAAAAGTCGACTTTATTTCTAGGTAATTTCCTACTAAGGTTTTCCTAAAGATTTTATAATAAGGTTTCTAAGGTTACGTAATTATAGTCGGAAATCCTCGGAAATCACTATAAAATATCTAGAGGAAATCCTTATAATTACTAGCGCGTAATAGTACGAGGCCCGCTATAGCACCCTCTCCTTACTTACTATTCTTACTTTGCTAGCTACCGACTACTTAATAAGGGGTTTTCCCCCGGGCCCGGCCTAGTTTTTCCCCTCTTCCTACTCTTTATATGCTTAAACACCTTATAGGTCCCTAGAGTAATATAATATATATATATATAGATATTTTATTTATAAAAAAGAAAGTTATTAGTTAACTAACTATAGCTTAGACGATATTAAATAAGCTAGGAAATAGTACCTAATAAGCTACGAAGAAACTAACTAATAACCCCTTATAAATAAGGAGTTTAACGCTTTCCTCTTTTCATACGAAAGCTTTAAGAAATAAAATTCCTAGTTCCTCTAATTATATAATAAAAATTCCGAAAATAATAAAAATATTATAGATAAGGAAATTATAATCTCCTTCTTTACTACTACCGCTTATATATATTATCTTATAGGCGATAATATTTATAATACTAAGGCCCTTAATATTTTTATAAAATAGTTCCTCCTCTTTAATATATATTATATAATATATTAAGGTAAGCTTTAAAATACCGAAGCTATTAAAATTTTAACTATTAAAAAGCTATAAGTAGAAGCCTATATCTAAGAATACCCTTATATAATAATTAATTAAACCTTTACTAATAACGCTATTCGTTTTAGCTTTTTAGAACTTATAAAACTAATCGGTATTATTATTATATAAAACTTACTTAGTAAGGTCCTTTACTATATCCTCGATACCTCTACCCCTTTCCTTTTTTACCTTAAGGATACTAACCGCCTTTATACTTTCTATAATAATATATAAGATATTATTATCCGATATAATAGCACTATAGTCCCTATTATACGGAAATAAGGATATCCCTTTTTTAATATTTTATAATAAGAATTAGCGTTATATTATATAAAACGTAAACTACGCTAGTTATACTACTATTTCGGCTACTTATATATATAATACCTTTATAACCTCTTTCGGAAAGCTAGCCTTTTTAATATTTTACTAGCGGCCCTTAACTTAATTTAACGTTTTTATTACTAATACTAATCGTATAACGCTAAACTATATTAGTTTAAGTTTTTTATTAAGGATAACTATAATTTTAATTACTCTCTTATTATTAATATCTTTTACCTTAGCGGTAGGCCGGTCTTATACGCTATTAATAAAGCTACCTTATTCTAAGCTATATATTTTATATAAAGTATATCAGCTATAAATATATAAAACGCCTTTTATAGATATTAGATTTATATTTACTAGGGCTTACTTAATATTATTTCTTACGACGCTAGTATAAACTTCGCTTTAGAAAAGTTTCGTATAAACGCGAAACTCCTTAAATTATTATATAAAAAGGTGCTTATAAAGGTATATTAAGCTATAAGTAAAGTTAAATATACTTACGCCCCCTTTTAATAAGCGTATAATATACTTCGATAAGAAATTAACTTAAAAACTAATAACGTAATAATCTTATAAATAGCTATAAAAGCTATAAATAATACTACTAGCCCTAATAGCTTTATTCCTACCCTCCTTATTTTTAGCGCTTACCTCTATATTTTATATAACTTATTACTAGCTTTAAATATTATTACTTATATTTATATAATTTAATAAGTAATAAAATAAGTATAGAAATTTAAAGCTTAAGCGAATATTTTATAAGCACTATATATAAGAAATAGCCCTAATTTATATAATATCTTATCTTTTCTTTTTTAAAGCGAGGTCCTTATTTAGCGAGAAAAGGATAAGTAATAAAGCCCCTTTTATATTTTAAGCTTTAATAGCTAAGATATTATCCTTAACTTTCCCTCCGGATTAATATATTTTTATATAATATAAGTAAAACTTTATCTCTATCCTCTTTTTCCCTAAATTATAACGAAGAAAGTCCGTTTTAAAATCCTAATTATAGCACCTAAAGATAAGGTATTATACGAAGCTTTCCCCTCCTCGTTTATTATTATAAAGGAAAAGGATAATTATATCTTAGCTATATAACTTTATTAATAAGAGATTATTATAACCCCGGGGATATTTTTTAAGGTTTCTAACCGTAACGAAATTAATATTTTATCTACTTAGGAAATCTTTATATTTATATAATATAACCTTATATTAGATCCTAATACGCGTATTTTTAAAATATATCTTATATAAGAGGTAAAGAATCTAAATAATAAACTTTATAAGAAATCCTAGCTTATTATTTAAAAGTATAGCGATAACGGTAAGGAAGAAATACTTACGTAATTACTTATAATTTTATATATATTATAGCGCCTTTTTCTTACTTTTAAACTTACCTTAATATAATTATATAATATATAGGGAGAATTACGAGATATTATATAAATATATATATAATCCTCTAATTTATTAAGTTATATAATTTACGCTTACTTACCGAAAAAGCTATAAGATTAGTATCCCCTATATACCCTTTTATATATCCGAAAACCCCTTTATAAACTTATAGAGTTAGGGCTCTATTAGTTTAAAACTTATTACTAATATTACTATACGAAACTTAGCATAACTCTATTATCGTATAACCCCTATTTTTTATATATTATAGCCGGACCTAATATATTTAATATTACCGGATTATAAATAGATAATATATTCTCCTTCGCCTCCCCTTACTTCTTCTAACTTAAGGAAACTAAGCTAGCGAAAGCTTAGTTTTATACGAAACTAAAAACCTTTCTTATAGATAGCGCTTTTATTAACTTTAATAGCGGCCGTATAATATAGGATTCGTATAATATTATTCTTACGTAAAAAGGCTAAGCTTCTAGCCTCTAGCTTATCGACCCTACTAATAAGTCCGCTTTATAGAACTTTATTAGCTAGCGCGCCCGCGGGGCTTATATTACTTTAGTTTACTAACTAAAAGCTTCGTATAACTTTACTATTATTATCTAAGTAATAAACCTATCTTTATAAAATATTATAAATTTAAATAAGAGAATTTAATAATAGATTAATAACGCTTCCCGGAAACTACGCTTTATTCCCCTTAACTTATTTTATATAAAACTATTTATCTTTATAAATAGGTTTTTCGCTAATAACCGTAGCCTAACTTCTTAACTTAGCACCCTTATTATTTTAGGTAAAGAAAACTAGTTCGAAGACTTATTCGTTATATAAAGTAATATTTTATATTAGGCCTTTATAAAATATAAATAAGTTATAAAAAGCGTCCTTATAAGCGAACTTTATAGTATAGTTAATAGTATTAATCTTAGTCTTATACTATATATAATAATTTAAAATATTATACGATCTCTTAGCTCCCCTCTAATACCTTTAATTTTTTATACCGATTTATAATCGCTATATAATTACTTTATTTAGCTTAGCTCGATAATAGAAAAATAGCTTATAATAAATATTATAGCTATCTATAAATTATATAAACGTAAAGAAATTTTTAAAATCTACTAAATAGATAATAAAAATAATTTAGTAGACGCTTATATTAAAGCTAGCCCTAATATAGCGTTATTAACCCTTATATCTACGAATTTATACTAACTATATATTAAAGCTTCGGTTTAATAACTAGCTTAAGTTATATAACTTATTTACTTTTTTCTTTTCTTTTATCTTATATTTTTTTTACTCTTATCTAATAGCCTATACTTTTATTTCCCTATTTAATCTTTATATTTTTTTTATCTTTACGTTTTATATATATTAAATCTTCGTTTCTTTATTAAGTATCGCCTAACTTTTACGCCGTTTTAAAAGTAAAGCTATAAGCCTCCTATACTATTTTTTACTAATATTACTATTATCTAACCCCCTAATTATTTTTCCCCCGCCCCCGAACCCCCTTACTTATTGTTTAAGATAGTAATATACTCCTCCGCGTTCGGAGGTGCTCCTCCTTAAATTACTATTACCCTCCCCTCCCGCTAGCTATTAGCTAATATTATAGGTGCTATTACTAAGGCTTAAAGCGCCGGCGCTAGAGTACGCGATATTATAGCTTATTATACGAAAAAATACCGTATCGTATAAGAGCGCTAAATATAAGTAATATAAGCCCTATCTTTATTTATCTAATATATATCGAATAGGTATAAATTATATATATAAATATAATATAGCTTTGCTATAATTACCCCTTAACTAGCTATAAATATTACTAGGAAATATAATAGTTATTATATAATAATAATAACTATATATTATAAATCTTAAAAGTTATCTAAATATATAAATATATCGTATAATAATATCGCTATAAGGCGAACCTTAGCTTCCTATTCCTATATTAGCCTTATAATTATATAATTACTTTTATTTAATATTTATATTTAAAGCTATTAACTATATTAGATAATAGTTTTTATTATTACTATAAGGGATATAAACTTAGAAAAAGCTAGGGCGATACGCTATTACGCTATTAAAATAAAGAGGTATATTATATAACTAATAATAATATATATAGATAGGTATAGTATATCGTATAATTACTTAAGTTTTACTTAACTTCTTAATCTTAAAATTATCGTTATCGTTATTATCTAGCTTAAAGAAGAAGGGAAGAGGAAAGGAGGAAAAAGAAAAAGAGAGAGAGGGGGGGGGTAGCGAGGTTTTTTATACCTTTTTAAAAGCGGTAAAGCGCGGCAGAATCCGTTTTTTTCCCTCTTTTTATAATAATTTTTAGTATTTTTAATATAAGGTTACTAAAAGTAATATTACTACTTATATTCCTTAATATTATAACTATAAGGAACTTTTATAGTAAAACCTTTATTTAATATAAGCTAGATTAGTTTATTTAGTAATCTAATATTTATTTTTTAGCTAGTAGTTTTTTTTATTTTAATATATATAGGGCGTTATTTACCTTTATAGAATTTTTCGGCTATATATTCGCTTAATATTATATAACTATTTTTCTCGAAGACTTTTAAAAGGGCTAAAAAGTTTTTTCTTCGTACGATATATCTTTATTTTTCTATTAGGTATATTATTTCTTTTTATAAAAAGAAAAAGTTAAGTATTAGTATTATTATCTTATACCTTTTTATATTTACTATACGATATATATATAAAAGATACCTCGGATATAATAGGAGCTTATAATAGCTTATATATTAATACCTAAGTCGTAACTTATACGACTTAGGGGCTAGGAGATATTTTATAATAGATAAGGAGGTATAGGGGGTAGAATATTAACTAGCTATATAGCCGTCCTTCCTCGTATAAAGTAGGAAAGATATCTATCTTAATTATATACGATTTAGGTTACCTTTGCTTTCTTTACCTTATACGTACGTGTATAAAAACTACTTAATATTAGCTTTTAAGCTTTCGCCCCGCTTTTAACTTTATTTTTAGCTTTGCTTACTTTTTAGTATTTATACTAAGCTTTTATATAATTATTATAATTAGCTAATTAAAAGCTTATATATTTTATAAATTTTATATATAATTATATAATATAATATTATTTATTTTATTATTTTTAATATAAGATTTTATAATTAGCTAATTAAGCTATATATATAATATAAGGAAAGCTATAAGGCTTTTTATAAGTAATCTTAAGTATTATAATATTATTATTTTATTAATATATAGCTATATAACTTTTATTACCTTTTTTTTATTTTAAAAATTAAAGGAAAAAGTTAAGAGAGGGGGTTAAAAATATACTTTTTTTTAAAAATTATAAAAAAAGGAAAAGAAAAAGGAGGTAAAAAAGAAAAAGACATAGCTCCCTTTTTTTTATTACTAATAGATAATAAAGCGGCTATTTTACCGCTTTACCTTACCCCCTCCCGGACTTTTCTTCCTCTGCCCCGTGCTATACCGCCTTGCCTCGTACCGCCCTATACCGCCTTATACCGCCTCGTACCGCCCCGCGCTATATTATACCGCCCCGCCTTTTCCGCCTTATATTTTATAAACTTTCTTTTCTCCGTACTCCCCTCTTTACCTTATTTTCTTATATTTTTAAGATTATCCCTAAGTAATAAGCTTATTATATTATACCGCTATTAGCTATTATTATATTTTTATATAAGTATATAGTAAGCTTTTCTTTTTATAATTAGGGGGTTTTACTTTATTTTAGGGGATGTTTCTTACTTATTATATTATAAAAGCTTTAGATATTATAAAAGCTTTTAGCGTATAAATAAATAAATAAATATATACCCTTATATATTTTACTAAGACTTTACTTATAAGACTTTTCTTTTTTTTATTTTTTCCTCTTTAGCTTAGAATCTTTACTTATAATATTAATTTTATTATTTATATAATATATTTTTAAGCTATAATATTATTCAAAGCTTACTTTTTACTAATAAGCGATTAAGAAATATATAGCTTACTCTTATATCTTTATATAAAATAGAAAAGATCTTATATATAATTTAAATTATAACTAGCTTTAAAATATATATTTAAAAACCTTAACTAAACTTTTAAGTAATTAAAAAAACTTGCTTTAAAAATACTAAACTTTATAATAAAATAAAGTTTCGCTAAAAACTAAATTATAATAATAATTATCTTTTTATATAATATAGCTAATATAGTTATATTATAATAAAAATATATAAAGATAAAATAATTATAAGTATAAATTATAAAATTTTAAAGTTAGTTAATTAAAAGAAATTAAAATTTAAATATAAAAAAGATTTATTAAGAAATATTAATTATATTTAAAATAAGTAAAAAAATAATAATCTTAACTAAAAAAGCTATTTAGAATATTTTTATATTAATTACCTTAATAAAATAGCTAAATTTTTTTTATTTAAATATTAAAAAAACTTATTATAAAAAAAAAATAAGTTTATAAGTAAAAAAAAGATTTTAATATTTTTTTATAAACTTTAAAAATAAGATAAAATCTACTTAAATAATTTTCTATAATAAGTAAAATAAAATAAATATTTTATTTTATATTTTAAAAAAAGCTTAAAAATTTTTAAAAACTTAGTATAATTTAAAGAAATACCCTTTTTTAAATTAGCTAAGATAGTTTAGTATTTAAAGTTTATTTACGGAAATCCGAATAAATTTACTAAGGCTATAAACCGGCTTTATAAACTAAACTTCTCCTTAACCGGTAAGTGGGAAATTTAAAACATCTTTACTAAGTTTAAGTACCTTATAGCTAAAACTTAAGTTTCCTTAGCTTAAATTAAATATATATTTTAAAATTATTTATTTATTAACATTAACTTAAGCTTTCTTATAACGGCTAAGAATTTATATATAATATATAAGGAATTTTATTAATATATAAAAAAATTATATTTTTTTAAAAAAGAAGTTTACTTACTAAGAAGCTATATAAAAAGCTTATTAAAATAATAAAAAGTATCTTATAGAAAAGAGGTCTTATTAAGTTTAAAAGCTTTTTAAGTTTTAAAATAATATTATAATTAAGTTAGGGACTAATAAGAATATAAGCTTCCTTTTTACTAAAAAATTATTTAAGGTATATAAAAGCTAGGGGAATTATATTATATATATAAGTAATATACTTAAGCTTTTCTTTTTAAGGGAATAAAATTTCCTATTATATATATATATAGCTAGCTAAGCTTAGCTTTATAATTATAATTAAGTTATTATTTTCTTTTAGTTTTATAAAAGCTATAAGTATTAATAAAATTATTTTTTTTTATTATATATAATAAGAGTTTTATTATATTAAATAAATAAGTTACTTTTTTAAAATATTTTTATTTATATTATTAATTTCCTAGTTAATTTAAGTTAAGGCCTAAGCTAGTTTTTTTTCCTTTATAAGCTATATAAAATCTTTTTTCTTTTATAAACGTTAAAGGATTTAATATTTATACTTATCTTAATAAAGAAAGCGGTTCTAGCATTTTATATCTATTTAAATAGCTAGATTTAGATTTTTAGTAAAAAAAAGCTTTTTTAATAATAAGATTAAAAGTAAATATTTAGTAAAAGTAAGTAAATTATTTAGCTAAACTAATTTCTAAGCTATATAATTAAATAATAACCTTTTTTTAGCTATTTAAAATAAGCTAATAAAAAGATCTTAAATATAATTATTTCTTTAATAAATTTTCTAATAAAAATATTATTTATTAATTACTAAAGTAATAATTAAGTATTTATAAACTAGGCTAGCTTAATAGCTTTAGAGATTAATAAAAGAAATAAGATAAATAAAGGTAAGCTTAGCGCCTAAGCGCTTTATTACTTATTTTATAAAATAATAACTAATTAAAAAATAAGCGTTTACTTTAATATTATATAAGGTAAAAGTATAAAAAGTATTATTATTAACTTAAATCTAACTATTAATAGTAAATAACTCTCTTATTTTCTATTTTATATATAATATATTTAAAATTATTAAGGAGCCTTATAATAATTTTCCTTTTTTCTTAAATTAAAGTTATCTAATTAAATAAAATTAAGCGGGGGCGTTTAAACTTTATAAACTTTTTTTATTTTTTATTAGTTAAGGTAATTTTTAGCTATATAGCTTTTATTTTTATAAATAAAATAAGTATTATTTTTTTAGTAAACTTTCTTCTTATCCTAACTTAAAAGTAAGCTTTTTTAATATAAAATTATAATTATAATTATAATTCTAGTTTTTCTTATATTATTATAATATTATAGTTAAAGCGCTAAAAAAGACTATCGAAAAGTAAGTTTTTAAGTAATATAAGCGATAGCTTATAATTCGCTCTAACTTTATAGCTACTCCGCTCTAAGTTTAAAGCTTTAAAATAACTATAATAAGTATTAACCGCGGACTCTATAGGTAAAGCTAAGCCCTTATAATAAGGAAACTACTTAGCAGTAATATTATAATAATATTTTAAGATACTATTTATAAACTTTAGTTTAATTTAAGGTAACTTTATACTATTTTTAGAGAAAAGGTACGCCTAATTAGCGGAGGTTATATTCTTATTATAAAAGAGGTACTAGCGCGGGCCTTATAGTAAGGCGGTAAGGAAGCTTTTTAAAAAAAGATTAAATTATTAAATAAAGTTTTAATAATATAATTATATATAAAAAAATATTATTTTAAAATTTAGTAAAACTTTCTAATAGTTACTATTAATAGTATAGCGGATCTAAATTAAATTTATAATAAAAGTATAATAATATAAGCGAAGATTTTTAATACTAAACTATATATATTAAAAATCTAACCTTAGTAATATTTTAAATATTACTAACTTAAATATATTATTAAATACTATATAGTAAAGCTATAATATAATAAGTATTTTATTATTTTATATATAAAAGGTAAGTTTACTTATTTTATAGCTTATAAGAAAAGATTATATTATTATTTTTTTTATTAAAAGTTTTATTTTAAGTAAAATTAATTTTATTTTAAAATAAGAGCGGTATAGGATTAAGCGAAAGACGTGTATATTACTTAACTTTAGAGGTTTATAAACTAGAATTTCGTATATACCGCCCTTTTTCCCCTTTTAACGCTAATTAGAAACTAATAATAGCTAGGGCAGAAACGCTAAAAAGCGAATATAATAATACCCCCTTCTTTAACTTTAATTTTATATTTATTTATAGCTTTATTATAATAATATAGCTATTTTTTAAGATTAGCTATTATAAAGTTAATTATAAAATAGTAAAACTTTTATATATTTCTAAGCTATACTAATAAGGCTTTAATAAATTAGATTATTAAAGCTATTTTTATTAAATATAGGGATTTAGTTTATAGCGATAATAATAGCTAAAAAAATAAGTAAGCTATATAAACTTTATATTAAACTTAGTTTATATATACTTTTATTACTATAAAGTTTATTTTAAGGGAAATATTAGCTTTTAAATTATTAGTTAATACTTAACTTATTAAATATATAAAGTATTAGGTATAGGCGGGGTTTAACTTAAAATTAAGGTAATACTTAAGGGGAGGGTTTTATTATAAGTTTTCTAGTTTTTCCCTTTTTTAAAATATATATAAGATAGTTCTAAGCTATATAAGGTATATTAGCGTATATATTATTATTATTATTATATTATTAAAATTATTTTATTATTTTAATAAGCTTTTTATATAGCTTTTTTAAAAGTATATTTCTTTTTTTAATAAAATATAGTATTTTTTATATATTTATATAACTTATAACTTTTATATATTTTAAAAATTTTACGCTTATAATAATATAAATATAATTTTTTTAGTATTATATTATAAGTAGACTCCGCTTCTTTTATTACTTTATAATAATAGTAAGCTACGCTTAAAGTAATTTTAAAAGGGAGGGTAACGCTATATAAGTTAATTATAACTACGAAAATTTTTTACTTAAAATATAGCTTTACTTCGAATTATAATAATCTTAAACTTAAGAGTTTATTATATTTATTATTTTATTAAAAGCTAAAATAAATATTAATAAAATTATTTTAAAAAATATTTTTATTTTTATAAAAATAATTATTAAATAAAAAACGGAGTTTAAAAAGGTTTAGGGAAGCGCCCCCTTTACTTTAACTTTATTAGTTAATTATATTTCTTTAGCTTTTATAGCTATAATTTCCTCTCTTTTTTATAGCTTTATAGGGAGTAGAATTTTACTAATATAAACTATATTTATAGCTAAAGCGCTAAGGAAAATTATTAAAAAATAAATTCCTAAGTAATATAAATAATAGCTTATAATTCGCTTTAACTTTATTATTATTTTACTTTAAGTTTAAAGCTTTAAAATAATTATAATAAATATTAATTATAGATTTTATAAGTAAAGCTAAGCTCTTATAATAAAGAAATTACTTAGCGGTAATATTATAATAATATTTTAAGATATTATTTATAAGCTTTAGTTTAATTTAAAATAGCTTTATACCGCTTTCGAAGAAAAAGTATACTTAATTAATAAAGGTTATACTTTTATTATAAAAAAAGTACTAAAGTAAGCTTTATAATAAGGCAGTAAGAAAGCTTTTTAAAAAAAGATTAAGTTTTTAAATAAGGTTTTAATAGTATAATTATATATAAAAAATATTATTTAAAATTTAGTAAAGCTTTTTAATAATTATTATTAATAATATAATAAATATAAATTAAATTTATAATAAAAGTATAATAATATAAGTAAAGATTTTCAACGCTAAATTATATATATTAAAAATCTAACTTTAATAATATTTTAAATATTACTAATTTAAATATATTATTAAATACTATATAATAAAGCTATAATATAATAAATATTTTACTATTTTATATATAAAAAGTAAGTTTACTTATCTTATAGCTTATAGGAAAAAACTATATTATTATTTTCTTTATTAAAAGTTTTACTTTAAGTATAGTTAATTTTACCTAAAAATAAGAGCGGTATAAGATTAGGCGAAAGATATATATATTTCCTAACTTTAGAGGTTTATAAACTAGAATTTTATATATACCGCCTCTTTTTCCCTTTTAATATTAACTAGAGTTTAATAATAATAAGGGCGGAAATATTAGAAAGTAAATATAATAATACCTCCCTTAACCTTTTCCTTAAACTTATTTATAACTTCGCTATAATAATCTATCTTTTAAGATTAGCTATTATAAAGTTTATTATAAGATAATAAAACTTTAATATATTCCTTAGCTATAATATTAAAGCTTTAATTAATTAGATTATTAAGGCTATTTTAATTAACTATAAGGATTCGGTTTATAGTAATAATAATAGCTAAAAGAATAAGTAAGCTATATAAACTTTATATTAAACTTAGTTTATATATACTTTTATTACCGCGGAGTTTATTAGCTTCTTAATTATTAGTTATTATTTAACTTATTTAATATATAAAGTGCTAGGTATAGATAAGGTTTAACTTAAAGCTAAGGTAACGCTTAAGAGGAGGGTTTTACTTTAAGTTTTTTAGTTTTTCCCTTTTTTAGAATATATATAAAATAGTTTTAAGCTAAATAAGGTATACTAGTATATTAATATTAATATTATTATTATATATTTATAAAATTTCTTATATATTATATATAAATCTTTAGCTTTTATAAGAAAGCTTAAGTTAAAGTTAGTAAGTAAATAATGTTAAAATATATATTTAATTAAAGCTAAAAGAACTTAAGTTATAATTATAAAGTAATTAAATTTAATAAGAAACTTTTAGATTTTTTATTTATTAGTTAAGGAGAAGTTTAGTTTATAAATTTAGTTTATAGCTTTTATAAACTTTATTAAATTTCTCTAAATAAACTTTAAATATTAAACTATTTTAGCTAATTTAAAAAAAGCGTTTTTCTAAATTATATTAAGTTTTTAAAAATTTATAAGCTTTTCCTTTTAAGGTATAAAATAAAATACTTATTTTATTTTATTTATTATAAAAAGTTATTTTATAAAACCTTATCTTATATTTTAAGTTTATAAGAAAAATATTAAAATTTACCTTTTTATCTAAAAACGTATTTATTTTTTTAATAAATTTTTATAATATTTAAATAAAAAAGTTTAGCTATTTTAGTAAAGTATTTTAATAGCTTTTTTAATTAATATATTTTTTTTATTTTAAATATAATTAATATTTTTAATAAGTTTTTTTTATATTTAATTTTTAATTTTTTTAAATTAATTAACTTTAAAACTTTATAATTTATACTTATAATTATCTTATCTTTATACGCTACTTTTATAATATAACTATATTAGCTATATTTTATAAAAAAATAGCTATTATTATAATTTAGTTCTTATTAGAATTTTATTTTATTATAAAGTTTAGTATTTTTAAAGCGAGTTTTTTTAATTATTTAAAAGTTTAATTAAAAGTTTTAGATATATATTTTAAAGTTAATTATAATCTTAATTATATATAAGATCTTTTTTATTTTATATAAAAATATATATATTAACTTTTTTATAACTTTAAATAATTAAGGTTTTTATTTATATTTAATATTATAATATTATAAAAATTTAATATTTTCTACTTTTTAAAGTCTAATATTATTAAAAGAATAGCCTTAAACGTAAAGTTATAAAATAGTTTACCTCTTAATTTATTATTAATACTAATAATACTTAATAGCGAAACTTAAAAACTTAACTAATTTTAATAATATTTATATATAAGTAAAAGTTAATATAATATTATTACTACTCCCCCTCTAGCGCTAACTAGAAACTAGTAGTAGCTGGGGCGGAAACTATAATAAATCGGCTATAAGTACTTATATACTTATCCGATTACTAAGCAAACTGCTTAGTAAAATCCGCGATAAATTCTTATATAAGCAGAAAATATTACTTATATTAGTAAGCTACCTAAATAAGG